>JABUQX010042630.1:12500-30000 GCA_015478945.1 Trachelipus rathkii
TAGAGTATATATTATATATATAGTATATATATATATAATATTATATATATATAAATAGGTATATATAGATATAGATATAGTATTATATATATATAATCGAGTTTATGTTATATAATATATATATATAGCTATATATCATTATTTTTGACTAAGCCACATAGTATGATAGTATCATTATTATAGTAATAAATATATAGTAGTATATATATTATATTATGATATATATTATATATATTTATAATATATATATTATATATAAATTATATATATATATATAATAATATAAATAGTAGTAGTATATCTTATATAGTATATATATATATAGTATATATATATATATATATATATAATATAGTATATATATATATATATTATTATATATATTATATATATTAGTGATATGTTATAAATATAATTATATAGTATAATTATAAAAGTATATATATATAAATATATATAATAGTAATATATTAAAAAAAAACTTTATATACGGTATAATCAGTATATATATATGTATAAGTTATTATATATATACAATATATATATATATATATATTATATATAATAGTAATATATATATATATATATATAAGAAGTATAATTATATATATATTATATATATATTATATATATTATATGTATATATATATTATAATTATATATATGTATTTATTTGTATATAACTTTATATATGTATATTATACATAGTTATATATACTATATATTAATATATATAATTTAATATTATAATTAGTTATTATGATATATAATGTATATATAGTATATAATATAATATGATAGCTTAGGTTATATTATATACGTATTTTATATGTATATTATATATATCTATATATATATATATAGATAGTAAATATATTATATGTATATTATGCGACTCGCGAGTGACCCTTCCACTATGGCGATATCGTCAAGTGTATGGGTTCATTGCTGCTGGTCAGGTGGGCCACAACATACTCCCTCACAAGAACCGAAGCCAATCACGGCGTATTATGTTACCTGTTTCTTTCTTCGTGGGACAGCCGCTCACATTTCTCCCTTTGCATTTCCTTTGCTGGACTCAGATCCACTTTTTCCTTCGGTCTCCCAGGCGTCGTCATACACAACGCTAACACGCACTTTATATCATCCGGCTTATACCAACTGATCTATCAATTTATCCTTTTCCACATGACCAAACAATCTCAACATACTTTCATGATTATTCCTCTCATTTTACCCTTTTTCTCAGTACTACAAACTCCTTTTAAGGTTTACTCCTCATATTTTTAAAATTCTTCTCACAGCTAAGCGGTCCCTAATTTTCATTCTGAACGACATTTTGACTTTATAGATCAATACAATAGTGTTATTGGATATATATTAGATGTGTTAAAGATTACGTAAACAATATAATAATATATATTATATACATTATATATAGTGTCGATATTTTTATGTTAATCCTTTGGTATATATACAGTTTATAGGGGTATTTCTCCTTTGGTAATATTGTTCTATATATTTATTTTCACTATGATATATGATATATATATATAATATTAATATAATAATATATTATATATTTATTATATATAATTATAGAATATTATATATATAATAGGTATATAATTTAGTATATATATATATATTTAAGTATATATATATATATATTATATATTATATAACTAATATAGTATGTATATATATAGTATATATATATATAAAATATATATATTAAATATATATTAATATATTATTAGCTTTAAATAATTATATTATATATAACTAGACAAATATATTAATACTATAGATATATATTATTATAAAACACAATATAATAGCTATATATATATATAATATATATAATGAGAATATTATGTGGACCGTTCCCGGAAGTACTTATTCTCCGCAAAACCGTGAGGGGGGCGGCAACTCTGATATTTTCTCTGAAATAATAAACATTATTATTTAATATACCGAAATTAAAATAATGCTAAAGTGTGATAGGTACGTTTGTATGTATGATTAGCTGTTTACTGTTTTGAAGTTGAACTTTGCTAATGTAGCAGTTATTCGTGTTAAGGTATGTTTAATTTTCGTTGTACATTATTTCTAAGTTAGGTGGTTGCTATGTTTTGGATCTTTATTATGTAAACGATTGTTACGTCTAACATATATGCGTGTTGGTGTGTGTGTGGTGGTTGTGTGTGTGTGTGTGTGTGTGTGGTTCTTGGATTTATTCTTCGTTCTTAACAGAGTTAGGTTAGGATATGCGTTAATCTTTGTTAAATATTACTATGTTAGTTGAAAATTACATTGATTATGTTAAAGAAATTAAAGTGATACGTTTATTTTTTGGTATCGTATTTGGTTACTTTACTGCTGTAGAGTTGAAAATTGTTAATGTTAAGCTGTTTATGTGTGCTTAAAAGTATGTTGGTTATCGGTGTACATTAAATTCCTTAGTTTAGGTGATGTGCTAATGTAGCTTATTGAATGTGAAAACTTTGTTACGTTGCCAAATATTTATCTGTGTGTTTGTGTGTGTGTGTTTGTTGTGTGTGATTTATCTAATTCATACAATTCGTTAGTAGGTTATGATAAATCTTGTTAAATATTAACTATGGTAATGTAAAAATTAACATTGATATTTAAAGACATGTATGAAAAAGTGTGAATATATTTTACGTTTCTTTGTATGGTAGTGATAGTAAACTTCTGCTGTTAAGCTATGGAAAGTTTCTTATGGTACTGTTAATATATATATATATTGCTCATCAACCAGTTCTCTATATAACTGTATATATGTAAATATATTTAAAGTATATAAGACTAAACAATATATATATTTTAAGAATAGAATAAATAATTAATAATAAAAGTATCAAAATATTTTATTTTAAAATAATGATATAATATAAAGAATAGTATAATAATATATATCTTAAAATAATGAAAAATCTATAATATTAATAACTAAATCATTTCTCTTAGATTTTAGGTAAGAAAATATATTTTAATTTTAAAAGTCTAAGTTTTTTTTAAAAAAAAAAGTTTTAGAACAAGGGTAATGTGAATACAAATGTATATGATTGAACAGAAAAATAGGGAGTGACATATAATTGTTTAATTAATAGTAAAGTATGGTAAATGAATAAAGCATAAAACATGTAGGTTGGGTGGGGTGGGCGTTAGAGCCCCTTACAGGCTTGTTTGTTCTAGCGCTTACCGCTTTATGCTCTAAGGGGTCCTTATAAGCATGTTTTTCATGAAAATTTGACATCTTTTTCCTAGAAAACAATGTTTTTTAAAAAATGTTTTTTCAAGAAAACAAAATTATGTTTTTCATCAATGAGTGACAAGCCTTTTCGAAAGCAAATACGTAATAGTAAGGAAACTAAAAAAGGAAAAATATACGAATTAAAATGTTAAATTTATAACTTTAAACTTATCTCAACTTTAAACTTCTTCTTAACTTTAAAAACATTAACTTTAGCTCTAATTTGGTAATGAGACAGCTTTTTAATAATATTAATATATTACTCTCAGTTTGAAATAAAAATGTAAGACTATGTTGTATACGACCTCTAACTAAACATTCATATACACATACACACATATATAAAAGCACAACACTACATACACACCATCAACAGCATACACACATCTTATATAAGGGAACTTGATATAGCCATACATTAAACGGAGTGAAGGTGCAATTTTGACTTGAATATCTAAGTTGTCTGCAACTATGTATTCATTGGTGTAGACTAGAAATACACTTAGTTCTCTTCTGTTAAGTTCCGAATATATTTTTACAACATAGGGCTTGTTGCTACAGTATATTTATGGGCAACATGGGGCTGTTGATAGAACGTAAGTCTATGTATTATTAACTTGTATCCTTTTAGAATTTTCATTGTAAAGGGTAAAACATATTTAGGTCGGTCCCCCATCTCATTGGTGTCATCCTAGACACCTTTGAGTTGTATTGAACGATGTGGTAATTTAATATTCTACATCACTGGAAACATATATAAACACAATATTATGGTGATAAGCAACTATTTACTAACTCGCGCATCGGCCCTGCACCGGTGCTGATACCGATAGCTCCAATGACTCATTTGGTTCTATCTTACGAAACTTCATTCTTCCTTCATCTTTTCTTGTCTGTACTTCTGGTACTTTCTTCTTTTTTCCAAGCTGGACCATCAAGGGGTCCTCGGAACTCATTTAGTTAACGAACTCCAAAATTCGTGAACTATTCTTTGGAAAACATATATAACCCACCGCAATATTGACTCATAGCACGGAGCCAGAATTCCAGTCTGACCCGCCACACAAACTCCGGCTCGCTCATAGTGCTTCATCATCATAGACTCTTCTTCTTCGGTCTTCTTTTCTCCTCTCTCTTCTTCTTCACTCTTCTTCTTCTCTCTTCTTCTCTCTCTCCTCAATCTTCTTCTCTTCTCTTCTCTTCTTCTTCTTGCTTCTTCTCTTCCTCTTCTTCTCTTTCTTCCTCTCTTCTTCTTCCTCTTCTTCTTCTTCTTCTTCTTTCTTCTTCTTCTTCTTTCTTTCTGCTTCTTCTTCTTCTTCTTCTTATTCTTTCTTCTTCTTTCTTCTTCTTTCTTACTCTTCTTCTTCTTCTCTTCTTCTTCTTCTTCTTCTTCTTCTTTTTCTTCTCCTCTCTTTCTCTCTCTCTCGTTCTCTTCTCTTCTCCTTCTTTCGTCTATTTCTTTTTTCTTCTTTCTATCTTCTTTCTTCTTTCTGCTCTTCTCCGCTTTCTTCTTGTCTTCTTCTTCTCTTCTTCATCTTCTCCTTATTTTCTTTAATAAAAATATTTTAAGTAAAAGCTCAATGTAATAATTATAAAGATATATATATATATAGATATATAATATAATTATATTATAATTATGAATTTATATATTAATATATATATATATGATCAATATATTATATTATATTAATATTATAATATAATAGTATAATATATATATATATATAGTATATATTATATATAATAATAATATATACAGAAATATTATAATATAGATAATATAAAATATTATATAATATAATATATATATATATATAATATATATATTATATATATATAATATAATAATATATTTAATATATAGTATATATATATATATAATTATATATAAATGATATAATATATATATATATCTATAAATAACTAATATATATATATTATATTAATAATATATTATATAATAAATATATATAATATATAAGTAGTAATATATAAATATAGTATATAATATGAATATATATATATAGTATATTAAGATATGTTATATATATATTAATATATAGATATATATATTATATTATATATTAGTATATAATATATTACTTAATATATATATATATGTATATACAGATATAATTATAAATATAAATATTATATAATATATATATAATATAATATTTAATAATATATATATATATATATTAATATATTAATATTTATAGTGATATCATATATAATATATATAGTATTAGTAATATATATATAAGTATAATAATATATATATATCTATATAAATATATATATATATAAATAATATTAGAAAGAGAGAGTGATGAGAAGAGGAAGAACGAGTAGTAAAAGTACTAAGAGTCGCACCTGATTATATATATAGTAAAGATATATATATATATAGTAATATAATATATATATTATAATAATATATATATATTATAAATATATATATATATTTATATATTAATATATATATATAGTAGTATTATATATATATATTTATATATATATATATATTATATATATATATTTATTAATAGTATTATATATATATATATATTATATATATTATATATATTAAATATTATATATATATATATCTTTATTATATATTATCTAGATATATATATATATTATAGTAATTCGAGTTTGCACAGGTTATATATGTAATATCTTTACCGTATGTAACTACACCGTGTATGGAAGTAAATGGCATAATAAAGATAAAACCAACCAAAAATTTAGAAATCTCGAAAGAACGTTAAATGTGAGTTAAAAAAAGGGATTGGAAGAACTAACCAACCTAACGAAACTAAACAACACCTATGCGTAAGTCGTAGCCCTGACAAGACTCCCCCGGAACAGCGATATGGCAGAGAGGAGAACGTGCACAAATAAGAATTTTCAATTGTTAGGGAGAAAGCAGGTCATTCTTCTAAGACGTGGGCTTCTGGGCAAATTCTGGGATAAGACCAATTCGACGGGCCAAGTCGAATCCTTTCGTCAGTTTCAAGAGTGATTGGTCATAAGCATACTCGTTAGAATCGACATGTCAGGGTTACCCGAGGCGACGTATGAGGACGAGAGAAAGATTTACCAGATTCCCTCTGTCTGCGAGTGTGCTTGTGGATGCATCATTTTCAAAGACAATTGATAGTAGCGAACAGTCTAAAGTAAACACAAAGCTAGGAGACGTCATATCAAGATGAGTGCTCATTTCCCGACCGTATGACATAGTGAGAAGGAACCGACTGATGAAGAACGTGAAATACGTCTAGAACAAGAAGGTCTGCTCTGTGCTCCGCGAGAGGAGCATCGGGTTGTCAAAATGGGGCATTTTTTACAGCGCATGTAAGATGTGAACTTACGCAATGGGGACAAAATATGTACATGCTTTCAGCAGAATGAGTCAGGTTCACACTACATGAACCAGATGACGTAGCGAATTTGAAGGAAGTGTAGGTGAGTGCTTTGTGTTGGCAATATCTCCCCACCAAGAGATTTCTTGTTGGTGCTCTTTGGGTCGTGGCTGGCAGTTGTTGGGGTCTCTCCGGTGCAATTTTATAATTCAGTGACAGAGACAGGGCTAAGTCTGAAGGTATGCGAAGAAAACGTCATCCAGGAGTATGTAATGGCCGTTTCGCACCCTTTCGGGTCCATTTTTGTTACCAATGACAATCACCAAACCTGAACTTCTGAATAGGGTCGTTCAACAGGATACCGTAACACAGATAGGAAATAAGACATCCTGACATTCTGCACGGAGGCCGGAATGAATTCCCTGAATGTTCATATGATTGGGTTTGTTAGGGTAGAGCGGTTCGGCCCAGATGAGCATGCTTTATTGCTTGTCCAACTTAGGAAAGCTTGTAAACGGCATTGATTGAAGAATGGGCCACAACCGTAGATACCATCTCGAACGGATAATTCCCACCCCACTGTCGAATCGCTTGGAGAAGATTGGAAAGGGAACAAGAGAGTACAATATCAATTATATAACACTTAATGCTGCATTTCTCGATTGTATTTGTACATCAGTTGATTGATTAATAAAGACTTTCATATTCAACTGACATTTTTTTCGCTTCTTATTAATGGCATTAATACCTACACACTGTCGTAATTTACGTTTATACCATTTATACTGCTATGCAATATGCCGAATAAGGTAAGAACCAAAACAAAAAAAACAAAAAAAAAAACGAGCGGCCGGAACGAATCGATCGATCGATCGATCAATTACGGTGATGCAATAAAAGTAATATAAATTGGCGGATAATTTAAATATACTATATATAATATATTATAATAAATAAATATATATATATTATATATATAAGTATATAAATTAAGATATATACATATATATGATATATATATATTATGATAATTATTAATATATATATAGTATATATATGAATATTATATATATATATATATATATATATATATAATTTACAATATATATTACTAATATAAGTATAGATATATATATATAAGTATAATATATAAATATATATAAATATATAATATATAATATATAGTATATGATAAATGTAATATATATATCTGTATCCTGGGACATCATGTTCTTTCTGGAGCATATATATATTAATATATAATGTAAGATATAATATATAATTAACTAATATATAATATATATTATATACTATGTTTTTTTTATATATATATATATAGTATATATATATATATTATATAATAAATATTATATAGTATATGACATATTATATATATTATAATTATATATTATTAACTATAATAATATATAATATTAATAATATAAAAAATATTATATAATATAATGTATATATCATAATATTTAATAATTATATATATTATAATATATTAATTAATATATATATATAATTATATATAATAATATAATTATAATATATATAAGATATATAATATAATATAAAATATATAAATATATATATATAATATATATTATATATCAAAATATATATATAATATATAATATATTAATAATATATAATATAATAAGAAAAAAAAAATTCTATATATATTTATATACTAATATATATATAATAATAATTTACATAATAATAAGATATATATATTTAGTATAGTAGTAACTTATATATATAATATATCATAAGTAAAAATATATTTATAATATGTTTAAGATATAAATAAATAATATAATTTAAATGATATTATATAATATTAATATATAATATATAGATAATATATCTATCTATATATATTCATTATGATATTATAAATATATATTTTAATGTTAAGATATGATTCCGATGTTCTAATTTCAAATATTATAGTGATATATTTTAAAAGAACCACCTCAGGCAAGTGCCTTTCAAAGGGGGGCAAAAAAAAATAATAATAGATACTATAAGAAAGACATACATAATGGAAAGTAACCCCCTGCCCTTGCTAACCATTCCCAGTGGCGCAACCGCGGGATTTAGAGAAGATGTGATAGCGGGAAATAAAAAGAAGGAAAGGAGTTTCGACAAACAGATGTGTCTGGAAAGAAGGTAACCACAGAAGAGTGATGCTTGGTCTCCAATAAGTCTACAGGATGATGAGAGAACAAAGACATGTGTCTACCAGGCCCGACATGTGGGAGGATGCGAAGAACAGAACTGCACCACCCTGCACCACTTCTTCTAACCCACATATACCCTCGAAATTTACAGATTTTAGTGCACCGACGTCCGAGCAAGAGAAAAGGTCAGGGAGGTCAGAAAGTGGACAAGGTTTTAAGCCTCGTTCTTAGCTAGCCAACTCTATCCAAAGGAAGGGTTGAACCGGAACCACCGGCGCAAATGTGGGGAACAATATCATAACATTGACGAAGATAAAGACCTTTTATAGACTTGGAGGCATGTGAGCAGAAGGTAAAAAAAATTTCACGGCAATCTGAACAGAATTCCCTGCTTTTAAAAGGCCATTTTTAGTAAGCAGCGATGTGTGTGAGTCCCGCAAACAGATTCACTATTTGTTTAGCGTTCCTAGAAGTTCGTTATACTGGGAAAGGAACATTAGAGCCGCAAAAGGAATAGGAAAGTTGGAGGGTGGTCATTTAGGAGAGGAAAGATATGAAAAGAAGTTGAGTTTTCAAAGATTTGAACTTCACAGATACGTGGGGCGTTACCCACTTGAGAAATTTACGACAATCCGGCAAGAATGTGAAATTCAAGAAAGCTGTAGACGAGAGGGCAACTCTTAGATTAAACAGAGGTAGAAACTTAAATAATTAGTGGAAGATGGAGATTTTTAGTCATTCGGCATATGAGCGTGTAAAAGAGTTAGAAAAAGGTGAGCTAAGGTTTTAGATGGTGAGTGAAAGAAGGGAAATAAGTTGGATAAAACAGAAACCTTGAGGAACAGCACAATTTAATGTAGAAAAGGGAGAAGAGGTTGCTCCAACAACAAGAGCTGAAATGGAAACGAGTGAAAGGAAACTAACAAGAATAACAGCAAAGCGAAGGACGAGGAAAATCCAAGGACAAGGTAGCTTAGGAGTAGCCGAAACGCATGCCAAAATGCCCTGTCAAAAGCTTTAGATGTCAAAGGCGCCGTGACACCACTAAGCACTGCACCATGATTCATTTAAGGGGCAGAAAGACCCAATAGAACCAAAGTGGAGATTAGGAAAGGATATCCAGTTAATTCTCGAGACGGCGAAAAGAAGCCAGACTGACGAGATTCTGGAACGAGCAAGGGAATGAAGATTCTATATGATTCTGAGGAAATGAAGAGTTAAGGGAGGTTTCAAGAAAGATTTTTAGGATAGTATATCGAGTTTTAAGGCAATAGGTCGATTAGTTTAGAGACAGAGTCGGCTACGTTTTTTGGATTGGCTGATAAAAGCGCGCTTCCCGCATGAGAAAAAAAAAGTGTTAGTTATTAAAAGCATAAGGGAGTAAAGTGTGAAAGAACTAGGACAGGCGCCAGCTCAGAAGCACAGTCCCTCAGGCAAAACACGAAGTGGAATGCCATCTGGGCCAAATTCAATCTTGGCCTTTCCGCGCACGTTTCATTAGATCGTCTGAGTAATCTCTTGTACTGAAAGAGACCAATGGACACCCTAGAGAGGGGGAATGGCATGGAAGGAGGGTGCGGAACGTCCATTAGGGTGGAATTAGAATTGAAAGAAGACCAAAAACTAGGATTAGCCTTGTTTCAGATAGGAGTGTTGCAATAGAAACCGTCAGATACGGATAAGATGGGAAAGGCAGATTTAACAGAAGTTATTCAAGATTGTTTTTGGCGAAGGCCGAAGAAATTTTTGATCAGCTCGGAGATCAATCCAAGAAGGGGCAAGCACACTTCCCTTTTAGTTTTTTAGTGAAAGAACTCTTGGCCAGTCGAATATTATTATCCCTGCATCGATTCCGGCAGAGCGAAAATTTAAGTTAGAGCTATAGGAAGAACGAAGTTTTTCTTTCAAGAGCCCTATAGAACGTCAATTGTGCCACGCAAACGGCTCGTGGATGGCACGTAGAACAAAGAGCCATCGAACCATGGGATTCATGGGGAAAAATGATTTAGTGGAGAGATTGGAATGAACCTGTTTGCATGGCCCTATCCTGTCAAGCGGCCCTCCTACCATTTCAGCCAGGAAGCGATGGCGTTCTCTCTGCGAACAATAAATGAATTACATTCATGTGAGGTTTGGCAAAAAGCGACTAATGCAGACCGCAATGAGGAACGATTAAAGTGCCAGAAAGTTTCCTTAGGGCAGGGCGGAGCTGCTAGGAATGAAGTGTGTTATAATTAAGAGCTACAAATTGTGGTCAGAATTACGTATAGGGGGAAATGGGTGTAATATAATTAATAATTATATATATTAGTATATAACCTGACTAAAGTAAACAATATTCCCTATATGATAATATCAATATATATAATAATATATATATTAATTATAATAGTATATATAATATATATAGTAATTATATTATTTTATATATATAATTATAGTATATATATATAAATATATATTAATATAAAAATATATAATATTATATACTGTAGTACTAGTACTAAGTATATAAGTATATAAAAATAATATAACTATATATAAATAAGAATATATGTATATATTAATAATATATGAATAATATATTAATAATATAATTAATATATATATATAATATATATATAAATAAGTATATAATATATAGATATATATTATATATATATATTATATATTAAATATTAATATATAATAATAGTATATGTATTATATATATACAATATAGTATATTCAAAATTAATATAATATTATATATATATCTATATTATATAATATATATAATTTAATAAATTATAATATATAATAAATATATGTATTAATAATATAATTATATAGATATATATTATATAAATATAGTATATAAATATATATATATATATAATTCTTATATAAATATATTATATATAGTATATAGTGTTAATTAATCTATAAGTTATAATATTAAAATATATTATATAATAATATATATATATAATATAATATAATATATATATTATATATATATAATTATAGAATATATTATATATAACTATATTATATATATATATAATATAATATATATAAAAAAGTAATTATATAATATAATAAACTAATATAATATATAATTATATAATAATATGATATATAATATATATATATATATATAAGTATCTATTATATAAATATATATATATATTATAGTATATATATATTATAGATATAAATAGTAATATATATATAAATATGTAAATAATATAATATATAATATATATTATATTATGATATGAAAATAATATAAAATATATAAGTATATATGAATTATATATAAATAAATATTATATATATTTATATCGGAAAACTGATTTTGTTTCTACTCACTATCATGTTGACACTTTAAGAAATCCATCATTCAGGGACTTACCTATCACTTTTTAATGCCCGCACACTGCAATCGACAGTAGGAATTTAATCCTACCAATTTCTAAAGTTAAGACCTTTTCCTTTCTTCTGGAGCTAGCTCTCAACGGCCCTGAATGCCATTTGATCCATCTTCAGAAACACAACTTTATGGAGACACAACTCTAGACGGTTTTTGAAGTTAGTTTGTGTTACTACTACTTTTCAAACAGAAGCCGAGACAACCTACCCTTTATAGTTTACGGAGTAGTTATGGCTCAAAACAGTTCTTATGAAAAACACATTAATTAATTTTTCTTTTCTATCTACTATTTTAGTAGAACTATTTTTTTTATCTTCATTACTATGCATTGAACAAGTTAATAAAAACTTAAAAACGTCGAAACTGTCCCGACTTTATATAAATGACGCCATCATTAATTTTCTTAACTGTTACTTTGTTAATTATTTTGCTTATTTTATTATAGGTTATTAAAATAAATTTATTTAATACAATTTAAAAAAAAACACGAAAGAAGAAAACAAAAATAAAGAAAAAAATCATTTGAAAGGAAGGAAGTTCAAAAATATATATGGGTAATTTTTTTTTGGGGTGCCCAACTCTGTATGTGCTAAATCATAGCTCAATTAGCTTGGCAAGACTTGGCTCCTGTTTATTCAGACGTATTTGCATGATTGAGATGCAGTACGACTCTACAATTACTGATTTTTCAGAGTTTGCTGCATTACTATATTTTTGGTTTCTTGCTTTCCAAAGTCTATGCCACACAACCACATCTTTATCAAGAGGTACATTTTAATAAGTTGTAATTTAATTTAGGAAAGCTGTTAAGAAAAAGAATAAAAATTTATGGTTGAATAAAGTGTATATAAAATAAATCTTTATTCACGAATAAGAATTTATTCTATGATAAAGTTTAGAATTTAATTCTAGTTTATAGCATAATAAATGAGAGAAGGTTCTCAATTTTAACAAAACTTTGATACCTTAATAAAGAAGAATTATATTTTAATAAAAAATTTAAAAATATATTGTGGAAATTTTTTAAAATTTTAAAGGAAAGATTAAAATTGGATAACTCTCCGACAATACAAATTGTCAAAATATATATTATTATAAGTACCAGAATCACCATGGTTAATGAGTTTGCTGTGATAAATATCAAAAATAATTTTATGATTTACAAAAAATCTTTCTTCTAAAAAAAGGTCGTATTCAGGGGAAGTTGATAAAATTTTAAAACCATCACAAAACTTAATGTTTGCTATGCTAAACTGTAGAAAGACAGTTTCATCTTGTTCGGCACTACTAAACATTTTTTTCAGAAGACAGTTTCATCTTGTTCGGCACTACTAAACATTTTTTTCAGAAGTCGGGGTGATATGTAATTATTTCTGGATCCAGAATCTAAATCCGCAAACATTCAAAAGGTTGCACTTGAACCTGATGATTTTTAACTAACCAGATTTGAGTATCTCCAGTGAAGAGTTGTCATCACATACAAAACTCTGTACTTCTCTCTCATTTTCTACTTCAGGAGAATTTGAGGGTTTTTCTTCCCGCTTTTCTTGATGAGTCTTTAATTCAGAATGCATCGAGTATATGGAAGAGGGTTCAGGTTTTTCGTGAGGCTTTCTTTATCATTTACTTCATTGGTGAGGATTTCTTTATCATTTACTTCATTAGTGCAGAGTTTTTTATCATTTACTTCATCTTTTAAATTTTCGAAAATATTCTTAGTACCGTACCCAAAATAACCTCACAATCTACCCTGGGTGCTTTTAGTTTTCAGACTTCATAAATGTCATTTCTGATTCTTGTTTCTGGGTTCAGGAACCAGCACTTCTTTGCTGTGTGACCGATTTTATAACAGTACTGACAAATTATTTTCTCACTTTTTTCTGAATCACTACTTTTCTTTGCATGGTTTTCGGTAGTAGTTTCTTTATTGATAGAACAGACTCTGCAAAAATGAGTTTCCGAACCACATTTGAAATGTCTATTTTTATTGTAACAATTCTCTTTTGTGTGACCGCTCCTCTCAAAACATTTACATGGATCATTTATCTTATGATTTTTCGGACAAAAAGTTATGCTAGGTCTTATAATCTCCTGAGTGGGCTTTACTTTTTTATCTTTAACATAAATATGCGGTTGTTCGTTTTCAGCACCTGAAATTTCATTCCTAGTTTCTAGTGAAAATATATAATTTTTTAAAGCACTGAAATTTTTTTTTATATTAAATATGATCCTCATTTCTAAATTTTTCCCCATTACTAATTTTCGTACTTTTTTGGGTAAAGTAGAAACAAATTTTTCATATAATTTTATTGAATTTTCTGGATCCTCAAAAGGAAATTCTTTAATAAAAGAAACCTAAGTTTAGACATATAATTATATACTCTCTCACCATTGTATTTTGTAGATAGAAAATTTACAAATTGAATATTCCCCAATTCTTTGTTTGTTTCATAAAAATTTATTAATTGTTGCTTAATCACGTCATAAATAGCAGTACTTCCCTCATTCATTTTATAATGATTTAAATATTTACCTATCATTTTACTTTTGAGAATACCTACCCAAAATCGTCTATCCAGTCCAATACTTACTCAAGCAAAAATTTTCAAACCGAGAAAAATACTCAGGCATCGTTTCCAAGTTAGAATCATCAAATGGTTGAATTTCCGGAACATATCGCCTTGATATAAAGGATTCTGATGTTGCATTAAAGAGAGAATTTACAAAACCTGCACCTGAAGCTTTTGCAGGATGAAAAGTTGTATTTGCAAAACAAACTGTATACTAAAATTTGATTGTGAAAAACTCGTTTTAGAAATTGCACTAAATTAGTTTTAAAACTAGTGCCAGCCAACAGCACAGTATAAATCTGAGTGGAACTTACCTTGCTATTTAAATAAACTCTTATATTGTTCATTACCTCTTTTCAGGGGATTGTTAACCCCATTTATACTTGCATCGAGATTTTCATCAACTGGAAGCGAAATTTTACCTTCAGTCGCATACTTTTCATAAATTTTAAAAAGGGCATTAATAATAATATCCACCAAAAACTTTCCTTTTTCACACTCGACAATTTTATCATCTGTGAATATGTGAATGAGCTGGTGGAACAGAAGTGTAAGAGTGTTGGAAAAGTGGACTTAGGTGTAGATATGAAATGCGTGCATCTATTGGAGGGAGCGAATGTTGGTGCAAATCAAAGGTAGATGGTATTGGCTTATTATGGAAAGGGAGAGTAGGAGCTTAGAACTTTTCAGGATGCATTGGTGAATGTATGTGAGGGCTTTGGAAAAAAAAGAGTGATGATAAAGTGAAAGTGGCAGAAGAAACAGACAGTGGTTGGTTTTCGAGTCAAATGAATCAAAGGAGTGATAGTGATGGGCCTAGTAATGACAATGGTGAGTGGGTAGATGGTAAAAGATTGAATGTAATGATAGGTTTGGAAATGTCAGTGAATGCATTATTTGTAGATCAAAATTTCATTTTGCATACAGGTGTCCATGGAATCCAGAGAATGTGTGGAATGGTGAGAAAGGGAGAGGGGTAGGTAGAGGTCAACAGGTGATGAGTGTGGCGAGTGAGACAGCAAATGTAGGGAGAGGATATGGGATATCAGGGTTTAATGATGAATGTGGTGAGAAATGGGTTTATGTTGGGAATGATTGAGAACTAGTTGGATGGAAAAAGAGAGAAATGGGATGGAGTATAGTGGGAGTGTAAAAAGATGGGATAGATTTGGTAATATGAAAGGGTGTTACATATGTAGGTCTGCATATCATTTGTGGAGGTCTTGTAATGCTAAGATATCTGAAATTAGATATGTGAAAATTGTAGCGGAAAGACATACTGGTGGTATGGGAAGAGCAAAGAAATTGATTGAGTATGTGCAGAGATGATAGATGCAACCTGGGGGTATGGGTCCAGGTACTAGGAATGATGGCAGTCTGGCATATGCAAATGTAAGTGAGATTGACAGTATAATGGCGGAGTGTAATATAATCGTGGATACAGAGAATTGTGGTAAAAAAGTGAGCAAACATGAAGAAAAGAGAGTATGTAGAGAAATATATATATATTGCAATATATATATATATATATATATATATATATATATATATATATATATATATATAGTATATATATATATATATAATATATATATATATATATATATATATATATATATATATATATATATATATATATATATATATATATATATATTTCTTTTTAGTATGGTGAATCTATTATGTATATATAAAAAAAATTCTCGCGGCATTACTTCCCGTTTCACCTACTTAATTGTGTTATAAAAATTTTAATGTAAAAGATTTACATTAATAATAATAAATAGAGAATATTTATTATCAAATAAAAAAAGGGGAAGATAAAGATTTAAATTTACGATTGTATATGTGAAAACTAAAGGTCCCGTATTCAAAAAACCATTCAATTTCCAATGCTTAGTTTAATAATTTAAAATTATTTTTTTCTTTTCTTTAAAGGAAGAATTTACTGTCAGAATAATGCACGGCCTAATTTTATTATAATAATTAATTGGTAATTATAGAATATTTTATATAGAATAAGTAATAAAGTATTAAAAATTGATAGAATAAAATATATTGAATAAACGTTCATTCATACTGAAATATGTTTGTGTGTCAATCATTCACATATTGACAAATATTTTCATTATATTCTTTCTCTTACATTACCAGCTGATTTGCAATAAGAATAAACATACATTTGGTTTTGATATATATATATTAGTGATGGGACGATTATGAAATTTTTGCCGATGCCGATGACGATGACGATTAGAGCAAATTTTGCCGATGACGATGACGATTAATTGAAAAAAACTATTTTAAAAATTTCTTTTTCTCTCTCTCTCTCTCTCTCTCTCTCTCTCTCTATATATATATATATATATATATATATATATATATATATATATATATATATATATATATATATATATAATATATATATATAATATATATAATATATTATATATAACTTATATATATATATATACTCATATATATATTATATATATATATATTATATATATATATATATATATATAGTATATTATATATATATATATATATTATATTATATATAATATATTATATATATATATATATATAAGTTCAACCTCCAGGAAATTATTTTAGCGATCAAAATTTTTGATTCCTTAAGTATATAATAATATAATAATGAAAGATAA
>JABUQX010042630.1:35000-47550 GCA_015478945.1 Trachelipus rathkii
GATAAATGTAAATATAAAAATAAAAAATTAGAGAGAGTGTACTACACGAGGAAGTTAAGGATAGTGAATAACGGACAGGTGTAAGATCACACTTAGATAGCGGGAAATGTTTAAGTATGATGAAAATATGTGTAAGAAAATAGTATAGAAGTTAACAGAAGAATTAATATTAATATAAATAATATAAAGAACGAGAGAAACACTGCGCATATGTCCAACGTATCCAGGTAGTACTGCGCACAGAGCAAATACGAATAAAAGAAACCGACGCATACACAGGAAAGACATGCGAAAATAGTCTGAAACAATGATGGATAATAAAATTATCGATACTATTGAGATGAACTATCGACAGTTAGCACAATATAAAAAATGAAAGGTTAAGTAAGGCAATTCAATATCCATCATACGAAACATATTTAATACAGCCTTATTCGTTTCCACGCAAAAACTGTACACCATAAACGAACAATAACTAGAAAACCATAACTTATCAACTTGTACGAGACATTAAATAAAATGAGTTTAGCCTCCAAAAAGCATGAGAAAACAGATTTAGAAAAAACGTAGAAAAGTAACCAGGAAGGCGTTAATAGAAAAATGAATGAGAATACAGAACTTTAGTTCCAAAGTATCGATAAATAGTACAAATAGAAAACAATCGCAACAACTAAAGGCAAGGATGATATAAATTAACCACCAAATAAAACCTATATGATCATAAGCCCTCCCTTAAAGAAACGAACTAAAATTAACCAGATTCGACTCACAATTGACTTAGGTCCAGGCAACCATACATTGAGAATAGAACGCGCCCCATATGCCAACTGTCGCCTCAAACAACTCAAGAGCAGCCACATCATAATTGGAAGGTGTATGTCCAATCCACCTATAGGAAAGATTAAAATGACGTAAATAAAAGTGGGTAGTGAAACGATATAACTTCAAGGTGGTTTGTTAGTCAAAGAGCCAATACTAATTTTAGTGAATAACAATGCCATCAAAGAGTGACCAGTATACGCATGGAACAGAAAAGTATGCAGTTTACATTGATTGGAAAAGCCAAGGATATGTGACATTATACTCCAGAAATATAATTTCATACTGAAGTTAATCAGTGGTGTAGAAAATAATGGAACAAATTATCTAGAAATCCAGTATAAAGAAGAACCGCCTAGGCACGTCTAAGCCTCACATCCTGGCATCGACACATAGATCGTCCTAAGACGGTCTTTCCAAGCAGGATCAACCGCCGCCCGCCACTCCAAGCGAGAATCCCCGAAGGCCTGCGAACTCAGTATCGACAAGACCACACACCCTAAGTCCGTCACAGTCAATGTAGCAAGGAGGGGGTTCGATGTCCGTAACATTTCGGAACTGGGTCAGTAGACTGGACGTTTCTGCGTAATTACACCCGATGGAAAATCCCACGTCCTCCATTACGCGCACCAACAACAAAGCGTGCAGCCAGCATAACCGTTCTCCAGAGTACCTGGGGGAGAATAAAAGTCGAAAAAAGAGAAAACCATCCGAATAGAAATTAAGATAGCACCACCAGAGCCTCTCCGCATAAAAAAAACAATCGTATCAAAAAGTAGATAGGCGCATACAGATAATTGACAAAAAATAGAATGTTGCATCGTGCCAGAGAACCAAAGAAGGACTGGCTAGGAGGAATTAAATCACTACTGTCAAAAGACAATGATTGCCAGTGTCAAATAAAATGAGCCAATGTTACCGGACGTTATTGGAAGAATATCTTAGGACCGATGAATCGTCGCTTTACCAGATAAGCGGTATGTATTAATCAGAGGTCGATGGACTCTTAGATCACTATATAAAGAAGCGGCGACAATAAGATCACCCGCACCCCACACCCCAATAAACAAATACTATAACACATTCACTCCCTGGGCCAATTACACAGTCACACGGGTCTCAATAATCCACTCCCGAGTCTAATAACGGCAGTATAAGTGTGGTTACTCATATAGCTAAGCGAACCCTAGGGAATTAGCTATCAGAGCGCACATATAGTATCTTCCGAAGAAGAATCGAGAAAATGGTATTGCAAACTAGAAACCAGGAGCAAGCTCAAGACGATTACCTTACTTTTTCTCTATGCAGAACCAACCCTTTTGTTAGACAACCTACATCCTAAATGGGCGAAAGGCGTGCAAGTATTAATAAGCCTTCATTATACGAAAACGAAACAAACAAACGTGCATTAGAATTACTATTACTAATACATTGGATAGGCCGTGCAACTCCAGCAAAAATACTAATGCAGCTATAGGGACTACACATAACACCGTCGCGCAAAACAAAATACCTTCTTCGAGCGGGACGAGATAGAAAGAATCAGAAGAATGCCCACCTGGAGGATCTCATTGTTCCAATGCACATAGAAAGCTGACGCCGCTACACAACGGCCACGATCACACCAAGCACAAAAAAAGCCAACCCTTCAACAACCAATCCTCGGAACTACTCGTATGACTACGTGGAAGCCAGGTATCATAAGAAGAACTCACAAAGTGAATAATGGCTGGGTTAATGACCCACCAAAAAAAACAGATAACACTCCGAGCCCCCGCCGATAGATTTTCTCTCCGCCACGGAACTCTCAGAGACCATGAACCGCCCACCAACAGTCAATAATGCTGAGGAGGGAATCCACGCCCACGGTGGATATATAACACTCTATGGGGCATGCCAATGAACTATGGCAAGACCAGGATGGACAAATGTAGGTACGTGATACTTGCCGACGCGCCTCGAAAACGTGAGAGGAAGACGAGTCTAAGCGTGTCGATCAGCGACCATTTCGTAAATGAGACACTCGCAATAAAAAATGTGGTTACTAGCCTTATTCTGTAGTAACAAGTTTGATAACAGGACACGCCCCTAAACAGATCCTCAATGCCAACCTCTTGCCCTGACATTGGACTAAAACACCACATAAAAAATGTGGATGAATAGATATCATAGGACTTAGACTCACAAAATGTAGTGGCACTTAGCATATGGAACACTCTAAGAACGACGTATCATAGTCTACAGACCTTAACATGATTCGATATTATGAGCTGTCTTGAATACATTTGGTCTAATAGTAAAAAAAATTCAAAAACTTCTGATAAGATATCCACCTCGGTTCTTAGACAAAAAAAAACACTAATTAGGTATCCAAAACCAAACAAAACCACCAGGCAAAAAAATCAGCCGCAAAGGGTACCATGTAGACGCCGTTCACATAAAGGTACCTAATGCCGTGACACGAAAGCGAAAGAACCGTATCAAAACAAGAATGATTCGTACCCGAGAGACGCAGAGGAGCCCAACCTCAAATCCCTTTATTTGTATGTGCATCTTCACAGAAGCGCACACATAAACACACAAGAATATAAATCCACAACCTGCCCATTCGGTTACCCAATAACAGCCCCATGTATACTGTAAGTGCGAGTCTTTGAATATTAGCGCAAAGTGTGGCGGACCAGACGTCCCGAAAATAAAATCGTAAAACAATGCCGGCAAAACGCGCATACAGGAGACTAGATTAAAGTGCAGGACAGAGATAACAAAATCGCCAGACCTTATATTCATTACCCACTAACCTTTGAAAGAACGTAAACATGCCAGATGTGAGGAACCGGTGATGGATACACGCAACCAGGGAGAGTGGACTGGAATAATACTCGTTGAGACCACCCTGTCAGTGTCAAGTATATAAGGAGAGTAGGGAAGAGAGTGACCAGAGTGAAGTAATAGTATACAGAGGAACTAGGTAGATAAATAAAAAATGCAATATATATAAATAATAAGTATAAAAAGTATATATATATATAATAATATTAATATATATAGTATATAGATATAATATATATATTATATATAATATGATATATATATATAATGATAATAAAAAAATGAATATAGTAATATAATATATAAATATACCGGAAAAGGTAAAAGGATTCAACATCGAAGGACCTCATTATTTTTCGTATGGTGGAGCCTGGAGCTTCTACTGTTTACTGCCCCAATTCACTCCTCCTGACGCTATAGATATACAGTATATAATTATTGACCTAATACATAGATAATAATAATGTAAAATAAGATATATATGAGAAAGATATATAATAAGTTATATAATAATAATATATACAGTAATAGATGAATAAATAGTTATAAAGATATGTAAGCCTAAATTAATATCAAGTTTATGATAGAAGAGAATATACATAATCTTAGAATATTAATTGATGTATGGAACCCCAACTTCAACCACCGAAAAAAATATTTTTTCAAGAAAACCATCCATAGTGGATCACTGTACTATACCTTTACCGATATACCGGATATATAATATATATAGAACTGATGCACGGATTATCCAGACCGGTAGTTATCCGGATATTTACCTAATGTTAAAGGCTTACCAGCCGGATATCTAAGGTATTACGTGCTAATTTCCAGCAATCGGGCCCATCCCTTTAAAATATTAGTTAATAATTATATAGATATATGATAGGTCCGGATTAATAATATTAATATAATAGATAGTAATAAGTATATAGATATAGATATAGATATATATGATAGATAAGGAATAAGTTAGGGTATAAGAGTAGAATATATATTATGACCAGATTAGTAGATAGATGTAATAGATATTATTAGAATATGTAGATTGATATATATAGATATAAGATTGATAAGTATATAAAAAGGAGGGAGAATAGAGTGATATAGAAGTAAATATAATTATAGTAATATATATATATAGTTCTATTTTCAAATAGTAATTGGTTATTAATTTCAGATCATTTATAAATATACTTTGATGAATATGCTCATATTATTATTAGCTATATGTCATTATATATCTAAATAACATACCAAGACAGGTGGTGGTATATGTGGATTATGTCCTCCTGATATCAACTATATATTGAGTTATCAGTTAATAGTGTGAAAGTTAAAATAGTATTCAAAGATTATTAATGTGGTGCAAAACTTAATCACACATTTCAGAATTCTGAGGCGACGGAACATTATATGTCCGATGTACTCAGAGGCACGACACTCTTGTGACAAGATAGCTATGCGCCCGTGACTCTTAATACTCATTGTATGGAATTGAGTAGATGGTACGAAAGTGACGATGACGAATGTACGATCTTGTCGGAAACCAATCACTAACTTATATGTGGGAATAAATACAAAGTGGTCTATTATCAACGATCAGGTAAAGCTGGTGACTGCGTAGCTGACACTCATAGGAATTATAGTATATATATTATATATAGTAGTATAAGGACACGGCGCAAAAGGAAGATAAGCTATCGTTGATACAGTAGTGTACTCGGTACTGTACGGTGAGTATAGGTATGAAGAAAAGGGGAACCGCAGTAAGTGATAAAGATTAAGTAGGCGAAGCTGCGGCTCTACCTCACCCTACACTCAACGGCGAGATGCTGTACCACTCGCCATCATCATCATCATCATCGGTTTATAAATTTTTCTCTCTTATTCATGTCTAATCATAAAACTGGGGGGAACCGAGATGGGGACAAGGAAGAGCCCTCCCAAGCGCAATCCACGCGCACTATGAGAAAAGAGGGCAACGGGTGGGCCGGCCGCTCCGCACCGAAAATGCATTCTTGGAAAAGAAAACAAGCTCTTAGATAGAAGATATAGGACACAAGTCGTTAATTAAGGAAAGACCGGCCTTACCGCCCCCTCTTATACCTAGTAGTGAGAACTCGTCGCTGAAGTCATTAAAAGTCAACGCCTTAAGAGCTATCATTGGACCGCGAAGGTACCCTCGTAACTTATGGCATATCGTCAGTGTAGGGTCCATCCCTTATGGCCCAGGTGTGGCCACAACGATATACCCTCACAAAAACCACGCCATTCTCTCCTCCTGTTATGCCTTTTACTTCTCGCCTCTGCCAAAACTCAACATTCTCTCACTCCAGAACATTCGCTTAACTGACGATCTCAAAGAGATCCACTTCTCTTTTACTGTCCCAGCAACGTCGGATTCCCAAGATTACACTCACCATCATTATACATCCGCTAACCAACCGACTATCATTCTACTTTCCAATGACCCAAAAACCATCTCAAAGACAATACTTATCATATTTATATGTCTTCTCGAATTTATCCCTTTATTTACCACCACACAACAGCGATATAAATATCATATATATGTTCATTCCTCATTTTTTATTCAGAATACTTTCACCACTAACACCGCCCCTAGAAGATTATGATCCAATGAACACAACTGACTTTATAGATATCATTATGATACCCTCTTATCCAGACCATCAGTCTTCATATACTTTATACAATTTAACACATATAGGTGAACACATTACCCTCAATGTAAGACGTATCCTGAATAGCGCACCTCCAAATGAGCTATAAGTCTAAACTTTCAAAGATGATATCTCTACCTCATGAGGTTTAATATAGCACCATGACACAAGTACTTCCTGCCAATTCACTACTATTCCTAACTTAACGACTCTTATGCATCTCTTTCCTTATTCATATTCTCAACTATATTATATACTTCATAAATATTTAAATAACCACTCATGACACTTGTTCCAGCTGACTCTCACCTAGTCTAGAACACAACTTGTATGCTTAAGGTTCTACGTTCACACCAACAAACTATAATTTACTACTTATCTACGGAGATTACTTTCAACCCTTCACTTACCGATATTTTACACACCCTGTGCCAGATATCTCTATACCAAATCTCATCGAAACTCTCTTTCAGATTCACTACACAGAGATACCAAAGATGCAATACTAGAAGGCTCATAAGAATAGATAAATATGAAATAGGGAACACGTACCACTCAATTCATCCGTAGTTATCTAATACATTCTAAACACGCATATAGTGCCGTGCACAAAACGTCGCGAACAGGGTCATAATTAATATGTCATACTCCCATCCATTAACAAAGTTGAGAAAAGTAACCAATTAAAATAAAGTCAGCTCCTGCCTCGACGGTCTGCTATTGAGATGAGTGTAACAACGCAATCCCAACTATTTGACCTCCATATTTATTCTTACCAGCTAAAGCTTTACTAACCTCATACATTACTTTGTTATTTCAATGTTCAGGAAGAGTCCTTACTACGCAATCTACATCCAATAGTTATATGTTAGCATATTACAGGACTCTACATTAAGAGCTTTCCTAGTGTATTTTAATCTTGATCAATGTCGCGGACTTGGTTGCATATAATCCATTAAAACCTAAATTACGAATTTTATTACGTTGCTTACTCCACTTCATATGTATTCATACATATTTCAGTGTGTTGAATTTTCAATGTTTTTGAAATATGATTTCATCCTTCACATCCATATATCACACTTTTCCATATAACGCATCTTATGTGTCGTTCACCGCGAACGATGGTCTTTCAGTCACTAGAATCGATGGATCTTTTCGACTTAAAGAATACCGTAAGCATTATATCTTCTCCCTGATCGTAACATCTTCATTTAACTAATTTCCCCTATATTCACATATCTCAGTTCCCCAATATCTTCCGATGATCCTATTGATTAATGAAATAATAGGTTGACTATTTATATCTTCTCTCTCTACTAATTCCTGTTATCTGATTATTTACTTTACCCTTTACTTGTAAAGAGCACTTTATTATCAACTTAAGTTCCAATCCTAAATCTGGAATCATACCTAGTGTCTAACTTCTCCGATTGACTCTGGTAATGTATCGGTTTCATAGTTAAAGTCTGTGCTATTCGAAAAGCGGTGCTATTTAAACCCCTAGCATCGACTCTTAGCCACAGGTTCTTAAGAACTTATCTTATCGCTTTACACTATTAGTTTACCTCGCTGTGGACTTATATCCACTACAAGGATACACCAAAAAGAATACCAATGGATTCCTATTCATATAGCGTACCATCATAAACCGACAGACGGAACAGTTCACATAGTCTCATTCTCAGTATAGCTTAATTCCTTAATATTATAACGGGATTTTCGAAATGTTCTTTTCCACACTACCCACTCATATATCAATCACATTTTCAATCAGATTACAAAGCAACCTTCATCCAGTATATTCTGATTGAATATTCCTAAGCAGGTTTACAAGCCTACATTTACATTCTTTACCTTTGACAGCGCTTATCTGATTCCGGAAATAAACTTCTATAATTCCTTAATGTAAGTCCCCATTCATGTCACTGACCGTTCCATAAAACTTGTTCCTTTACCTTATCGTTATTTTACTCCTATGTATGGCCACTTTTTTAGTATTTCTTTTTTTCCTATGTATTATTAAGAATTATAAAATAATTCCAAATTTTGATTCTATTCTTTTTTGAATAAATTATAATACATATGGTTTTAGTACATCAACAACTAGTACCTCTATACTTTTTTTACTTTCAAAAATATCTTCGCATCTGCATCTACCCCATATATGGCATATTCTCCACCATCCTCAGATGTATAACATTTATCTCTTCTTACTTATCCGGTTCTCATCGTAGGAATTCACATACTACCTTTCTCTTTTTGACCACTGCTATACATGTATTGTATCTCTATTTCTTTACTATTTTATTGTTCCCATTATCATGTTCAGTTCACTTCACAACATTATACTTTAGATTTTATATCTGCTGAGATCTGCTCCTTTACAATACTAACTCCTTCATCTTTCTGTTAAAATAACTCTCTCTTTTTCAATTTCTACCATTCCGTTCCGTATTCCACCTCCTCGTCCATTCCAATATTTCCCACCTTATCTCAACCTTTAATTTTCTCACACACGCACAACAACATAATGATTCCCGGATTATCCCCTTTACCTAATCCCCCTCACTCTGATTTCACATCCAACACATACTTCACATCTCCTTCCCCCAAACTACTCAACACAAAACCGGTCATATTTTCACTCCGATACCATCTCTACTACACCAGACTCTTAGTATCTTCTTATACTTATGGATTACTCTTCTGTGTTGTAAAGTAAAATATTTACTTACACACATACCTCTTCTCCTCCACAGAAATCTCAATCCTATCTTCTCATCATATCCTCTATTTTCTCCCCGATCACCTCTCAAAACCTGTCTTTCCTCTTTCTCCTTATCTTTAATCTTCCCTTATACCTTATCCTCACATTTTCTCTATTCGACTTCATCTTTCCTGGAAAATTGGGTTTCACCTCCCCTACGACAACTTCAATCTGAAGCTCCTACTCATCGCCCATCCAACTAAACTGATTCCATTTACCAGTGATTATCTCCTGATGCCAGGAAATCGTACTCTCTTCAACATTACCCTGCAGATCGATAAGCCCCATTACTCAGTCTCAACTATTTTTCATCACCTTTACTTTTTCCTAAATCCTGGGATATAATAATCTAGACAGCCTCGAATCAATCACCAAAATTCTACCATTAGACACATACCTGAATATGGTCACTCATCAGTATTCAACTCCTTCTCTCCCCCTCTCCCTTTCTCTCCCACACACACACACATTCACACCACACCACTCATTTTCTCCCGCTCTCTCTCTCTCTTTTATTCTTATGCTTACAACTCACAGCGAGCAAATCAAATTTACGCCTCCTTTCTAAATACATCCATCATATACTCTTCTTCTCTCTTCTCCTCTAACATTTATTTCTCATCTCGCTACATCTTCCCTTTTTCTCCATACTGATCATACATTTTCGCCTCGAAAAAATAATTACATAGGCCTGTCTCTTAACTCTAATCCCGGCAATCACCGATCTTTCTCTGACGACTCTGCATTAATAATCCTGCAAATATAAGTTATTTTGCCTTTATGTCGTATATTCCCATCGCGTTCCTACCTCCGGTATAATAATGTTGGTACAGCAACCCAACATGATATGCACAGCGTCCTTAGTACTGACCTTCTACGACACGTGACTAGTAGAAATTACATTTTAATGCTGGGACAAAATACTTTCTCCTGCCACATAATACTCAGAGTTGATTAATTTTATAAACTGAACTTCCGACTCCGACTCCAATGGAAATTTTTAGAATAGTCACACACATTTATTGATTACGATTATTAATCGGTTTCCACCTTAGTTTAGTTCGTTTAATGCAACAATTTAAACACAAGATGACTATTGATATTTTATTATATACAGTTTTAATACTTTGCTTTTTTAAAATTAATTTCCTGTTGTAGAAATTGTGGATCACAATAATGTAAAGTTCTGGCAATCGAACTGTAATAATGGCATTGGCTGAATTTGAGAGATATATATACCTTAAAATTAAAATAAATAAAAAAAAGGTAGTATACTCAAACACATAGATATAAAGAAAGATATTATTCTCCAACATAAGAATGCATACCATTACCTTTTCTATGGCCAATATCGGTGAGATGCAATACAGTTATTTTGATTAATATATAATATATGATAAATATAATTACATAAAAAAAAAAAAAAAATCAAACATAGGTCATGCTAATAATTAATATTTTGTCGAAACAAGATGTATAGAATGAACTCGTTATCCCAAGAATAATATCTCTTATCTTGAGCTTTTAAATATTATTTACAACTTAAATTCATGAATTAAATCAGAATATATATATATGGCAACTGATAAAGTAGTCAAGTCAATAAAATGTTATTTAATTATCATCATTTAATCGTAAATTGCTTATTAACTGCTTCTTCGATAGAATTCGCTTTAGTGTTCGATTACTGTAATTGGCGGTGTAAACCTACTCTTATCTTTCTTGAGATTGGGTATCTCTTGCATGTGGTTGATTGAGTGCATAAATGTAATATAATAAAAAAAATCTAATAAATATAAAGATAATTTCAATAGTATTCAAATTTGTCCCAGGTCCTGATTTATATATGATTAATTACTTATTTTACCTTTTAAATTCTCATATTATCTATATATATTATATTAATTACATTATATTATATTATTATTTCCTATCCTTTTCCTTTTCTCATTTTACTCATTAACATATAAAATATGACAGAAATATATTTATATTTATTACATATTTAAATAACATATTTAAAAGCCGTATATATATTATTATATATATATATATATAATATATTATATATAAATATATATATATAATTCCTATTATTACTTTATATACTTTATATATATGGTATTTATTATATACTACTTTCATCCTATATCGCTATATTATCTTATCCTATTCCTTATATTTTCCTTTATACTTTTACCTTTTTTACTACTTTATTCACTTTTCTATATATATATTATCCTTTTCCTTATATTTTTTTCATTTATTTACTATTATTATTCCTATTATAATATATTCCTTATCTCCTTATCTTTATTTTACTATCCTTTATTTCCTTTCATTATCTATTATATATAAGTGGCGACTCGCGGTGAACATGTGTTATGTGTGATTCCGATTTTTGTATTATATAATTGTATTGATATGTTACATTTCGTTATATTATTCATTATTTCATTATATCTAATTTCCTATATCATTTCTCTATTATATTCCTATTATCTATATTATATTACAAAATACATATTATATAAATATATTAATACTCACTTTAGTCATTTAGTTCTATATTTTACTTAATAATCTCTTATTACTTTTCTATTATCCTTTATTCTATTTTCTACTATTTTACCTTATTTCTTCTACTTTTACCTTTTACCTTTTTTCTCCTTTCCTTATTTACTCATATCATTTATATATTTTGTTTGTTATATTTCATTGATATTACTTTTCCATTTACTATCTTATATATATATATGTTTTCCTTATTTCTATTTATATATATATTCTATATATTTTATACCTTATTATAGCACTTATGATCTATATATCGTTTACCCTTTTATATATATATATATATATAATACCTATATATATATGTTACTCATATATATACTTATATATTAGTCTAATATATATATGATATTATCGCATAATATTAGACCCAGGTTCGCCATCCTCTATCGGCCTTTATTCCTTACTGTAGTCGGAAACGACATGCGTAATTCTTCAAAATGTTTAGATGCCCTGTTGAAACAACATAAATCGTGTTATTAAAGAAATGAAAATTGTCAAAATAAGAACGGTGATGATTACAGGTAATAATAATTTTTTGAATGTTTAAAATTTAACCAATTTTTTCAGATAAAGTTTATGACTTGAAATAAACCCTCAATACACAAGAGGTATTAAAAGAAGTATGCCAAAGAATAAGACGATGATGGATATTTAAGTGGACCAATATCTCTGTTCAGTTGCTGAGATAGAGAAAGAGCAACGAGGGGGCATTTCAGTCTATCTTCCTCCATTTGTATTACCGAAAAACGATTTTAATTTCTTATTAATCTACAAAAGCAATCTTTCAGCTATCAACATGATGTTCATTTGAGTAGGATGATTACAAATTTTAGAGCAACTTATTAATATCAATCTAAATCTCTCT
>JABUQX010042631.1:15000-27606 GCA_015478945.1 Trachelipus rathkii
TTAAGAAAAGAATATCAATGAAAAAAAATATACTTGCGTATCCTAATATACCCTCTGTAATTCGACATATACTTCATAGCAAAGAACTTAATGTTAATGAACCTCCAAAGCATGTTTCTTCGGACTTTGACGAAAACAGCGGTGTTTTACTAAAAGAGTGAAGAACAACAGACATCAACTTCAAGGGATTCACATTTCTGGGCAAGCTCAGACTCCTCGATCCATAAGATGACACAAGAGAAGCGAAATGGCCTCATTAGGGATCTAGAACCTAAATGGAATGGACGGCGGAATTACCTACACCATTCCGTGAAAGTGACAAGGTTTCGCAGTAGAAATGAAAAACTCGAGCAGTTCTTCAAAACTAAGGCTGATTTCACCTATGCCAACGACATTGAGGGCCTGATGAATGCACTAAACATAAGAGAGTTCTGAACTGTGGCGGCTATTCAATGATACCCCGAGTACGTCTTAAGATAATACTTTAGCATAATGATGAGTTCACTTCTATTCAGGTTGCGTATGCGACCTTAGCAAAAGAAACATATTCAAATATGAAAACCATCCTGATTGCAGTAGACTATGTGAGTTACCAGTGGAAATTGTGTGCTGACTTTCAGGTAATTGTTATTTTATTAGGACTTTAGACAGGCTATACCATGCAATATTGTTTCCTCTGTGAGTGGGATAGCAGCACCCGAGACACCCATTATGCTACATAGAGTTAGCCCCTAAGACAGTCATTAGCCCTTGGGATTAAAATGTTGTACATCAGCTACTGATAGAGCCGAACAAAGATTTGCTTCCCTACTACATACAAAATTTCGGCTTATGAAAAATTTTGCTTGAGCCTTGGATGTAAATTGTTCCGCATTCACTCACTTATGTGGAAAGTTTCCGAAACTAATTTTCAAAAAGGTGAAAGCAGGTGTGTTTATCGGTTTGCAGATCAGAGATCTATTTAAAATCTAACAGTTTGACAGCGCTAAATGACAAGGAGTCAATAGGGTGGAAATCACTTAAAGATGTTGGACATATTTTTCTTGGAAGTTTTATAGCTAAAATTTTAAAAAAAACTAGTTAATGAACTGGTGGACTCGTATGAACAGCTAGATTTTAATATGTCACATAAAATGCATTTTTTGAAATCACACCTGAATATCCTTCCATTAAATTGTGGTGAAGTGAGCGATGAACGTGGTGAACATTTCCATCAAGACATTTCCATGATGGAATAAGGGTAGAAAAGGAAATTAAATGATGGTGTGTTAAGTGATTATTGCTATATGATGTAAAGGGATGCTCTCGAAACACAGGCAAGAAGGAGACGCCATTGAGTTAAATTATTTTATGCTCAAATCTTTAATACTTCTTTGTAACATGAATATTATAGTGAGTGCCAATATCATGTAAACAAGAGGCAATCGAACAATTTAAACATCATTATTGTATTCAGCGGCCCAAAAAATATAAGTAAATCATATTCTCGTAAGCGCGACATTCAATTCCTCAAAATTTGTTGACCGGTGCAATTAAAATAAACAGTTGAGGGGGAGAGAGTATACATGCACTCAAGCTCACATATACAAGCACATATATGGATATGCATATATATTATTTTTTGATTGGTGGCATAGCCGACACTCCACTTTAGGGGCTTACAACACCTCGTAGAGAGCTGAGACACCTATATTAGGACTCACCACACTCCAATACACATGGTTTGACATATACTTTAAAGATGTTAAAAAGAAGCTTTGGTTCCGCCTGCGCTCTGGGTCAGCTCCGGCTTCGGCTCCTTCCCTGCCTCCAACTCTTTCTCTGGTTCTGACCCCAACTCTGTTGAAGGATTATTATTATTATTATTATTATTATTATTATTATTATTATTATTATTATTATTATTATTATTATTATTATTATTATTATTATTATTATTATTATTATTATTATTATTATTATTATTTCCCTAAATTGTTTGATAGTGTCACATCTAAAGTTCCACTCGAAAGTACCTCGTAGTGGGTGTATAATGTGTGTATATAAATTAATATATAACAATTTATTTATTTTTTAATTTATTTTTTATGGAGCCATAGGCAAAACCATTCATTGGGGACCCATTACCCTCTACGTGGGTGCAGGGGTTCAAAACCTCATCTTCTACGAGTTGACGTCACCAGAGGTAAGGAAGGGTATGTGATTTGGTGAGGGATAAAACCTCTCAAGACCTTATTAAATGATTAATTTTCTAGGTTCTGCGTCCAACTAGGAACCCTCTATATATATTATATATATATATATATAATAAATATTATATATATATATAAATATATATATATATATATATATATAATATATATATTATATATATATATATATATATATTATATTATATATATATATATATATATATATATAATATAATATGATATACATATATATTTATATTAAATATATATATATAATATATATATATATAATATATATTTTATATATATATAATATATATATAATAATATAATATATATATATATATAATTATATAATATAGAATATATATATAATAATATATTTATATATATATATATATATATATATATATGAAAGCCTTCATCATATATTTATATTAAAATTGGGAATGTGAAAAAAAAATTATATTTGTTGTACGAAACGAATTTCTTTCCCTGTGTTTTTATTTTAAACTCGTTTTAAACTAGTTTAAACTCGGTTTTAATTTTCACTATTTTGAGTAAAAGTTCATATAAACAAATGTATAATCGATTGTCAAGAGATTCGGAAATGCAACTATTGGAAACTTGCGCGTACAGCTCGTGTGCGCTCACAACACTCTAAATCAAACGTGGCCAAAAACCATTATAACCTGAAGCAGTCTGATGTTAGAGGTGTTGCTGTGCGGCATGGTCAATCAAGATATGAAACCAGTAGATTGGAGTTTTGTAGAAAATGCTTATCGTCAATTAATTGTAATTCCTTGCATTTTGCTCATCAAAAATTTTACTTTCACCTGGGACGGAGGTAATAGCTGCCATAACTGCCATTGTTGGTCCGACGAAAATCCATAAGCAACTATAAACAAAAATTTCAAACATGAATTCTGTGTAAGCAGGTGGTGCAATATAATCGGAACCGGGTGAGCAAATTGTTTTTCTTACTAAATCTCTTGCAGGGAACATCTACAATTTCAGCAAACAAATTTCCATTTTGAATGAAGATTTTTTCGTTAACCACAAGAAATGGTATACTTCTTTCATCACGGGGAAGCTCTTGCGCATTTTAATTGTCAGGTGACAAAATATGAAATTGAACTTTCATTGAGCTTTCTCTGAACGATGGATGAGTCCCACTGATTATATTCTTTTGACACCAAAATCTTCAGACCTCACTCTTTTATGTTTTAATTTGTGAGGATGAATGAAAAGGGAGGTACGCAAAGGAAAAGTAAGAACAAAAGACGAATTGCTTTCACTCGCAATTTAAAAAATAAATACAAAACCTTGTTGTTTAAAAACTTTATTATTTTAAATACTTTTGTAACAGTTTTTTTACATTTTAACATTTGTTTAAAATAATTAGTTCTTACCTTCAATTAATTTAAAAAAAGGTAGAAAAAATAAAATTATTCCTCGAAAATGTCCTTCAAAAGACGCTCGGGAGAACTCTCTCTCTCTCTCTCTCTCTCTCTCTCTCTCTCTCTCTCTCTCTCTCTCTCTCTCTCTCTCTCTCTCTCTCTCTCTCTCTCTCTCTCTCTCTCCTCTCATCATCATCATCATCATCATCATAATCATCATCATCATCATCATCATCATGATTACCTTTTTCGCAATTTTATTTTGAACAGACAGCAAGTAAAAAACGGAAATAATAAGATCCTAATTTTACATTCTGGAAGGCAGAAACACACCAAATACACACACACAACACACACTAAACAACACACACACCCACACACACAACACACACACACATACTAATATATATATATATATATATATATATATATATATATTATATTATATATATATATATATATAATTAATATATATATATATATAATATATATTATATTACCTCTTGTGACTTAAGCTCGTAATGGATGGAATATTACGGCGTAGTCAGGATTATGAAGATTTTCATTTCGCAGGTTCCATAGGGAAAGACAGAGGCTAGCAAACCGGGTTCTTTCTTTTGCTTTTGCTATTAAACTTCTGGACCAGCGTTGAATCCTTATGGCCTAAGAAGCAAGATCCTCTGGAAGCTCTGGGAGAACGATTTTTTGATCCTAATGGAAAGATTGCTAGGTTCTCTGAAAGGGCGAAAAACCTTACCTAATAGTGTTTAGCTTCGAGTACTGGCGTCGGTAAACCATTGCCCGCCGAGAGATGGTTTCTTCTAGAGTGATTCTAGGGTTTTTTAAAGAGTTTCGGGGCGAGAAGAAAAGTCCCTGGGACCAACTGGAACAGGGCGAAAAAGTTTTTCCTGGGAGTTGTTAGAGATTAATAATTATATATATATATAACTATATATATATATATTATATATTATATATATATATTATTAATATATATTATATATATATATATATATATATATATATATATATAACGTATATCAAGATACCCCTAACCCCCATGAAACCGCGCAACACCAAATACTAGAAGACAGCAAATCCAGTGAAGACTATGTAATCACCCCGCAGAGAATTCGCTACAGTATTGGGGCCCGCCACGCCGAATAAATCTTAGGAAAACCATAAAACCAGCGTAACTGGCACCTGGAGAGGTGGGGTAAAGGTTTGTCGGGGGTATAATCGATCGAGGGATCATCCACGTACGAACCGACTCCGATAAACATGGAGAGCAGACAGTGCGTCAACTGTCAAGAGAATCATTGGTGGTGAGAAATTGACACGGGTACGGGCACTTGGCCCGACGGGGTCGGGTGTAGCACACACACGATTGCACGGTGGTCCCAGCGGATCCCAGAAAACCCTGACATCATGAATGCCGTCGGTGACGGACAGGTAGGCCCCAGGGCACGACAACCCGTCCCATTACGAGAGCCACCAAAACGGCACACGACATCTGCAGATACAGCTGGCCGAGGTACAACGTCACCAGGGTGAGTGACAATACAAGTGCATCGACGGTCTTGCGAACATATTACCGGCCCGCAGAACCTGCCAATAGGTTCACCGCAACACCACGCACAACATCGAGAAAGCAACGACTGGTAATTTGCCAAGAACTCATCCATTGGACGGACGACGATTGGGCAAAGGTGATCTTTACGGAAGAGTCGAGAGTGTCTCTGCACGCCTCGGACAGGCGTGCTCTGAAGTATACCGACGACCGACGGAAGAGGTTTCGCCCGCAATACAAATCATGCCTGCAGGTGCCCGCCCGTTTTGGAGGTGGGTTGGTTATGGTCCTGGGGAAGGCATCTCGTTTATCGGGCCTACGTAGTTGCACAATCTTCAATGGAAGGCACTCCTACAGCTCCGTAAAGGCTATATCAACGAACATCACTCATAACCGATATGTCCGTGCCATAGTGCCCCTCATCGGTGACTCTTTCATCCTAAAGGAATGACTATTGCAAGACCACAAAAGGCCCAATATGTGAACGACTACCTTAGACGGTTCAAAATACGGCGTTGGAGTGGCCTGGATAATACAACAGGGACAACATTGTTTGTGGAATATCCGGAGACGCTTCGGGATCCGACATCTGCACCCACTCCATGGACCCATCTCAGGACCCTTTTTGGCGCCCAGCCACTGGCCGACGTCTGATCATCATGTCCAGCAGCATATCGCACACTCATCGGAAGAAAGCAGGCAGGACACGGTCTCAGGCAGTCAATCGTTCCAGAGTGGGTCATACACTGGTTATTGAGGACAGACCAACACCCCAGCGTACGTTACCGAACATGTGGGTGTTTGCAGCGCGAACCTCCTAACTACTGCGAGAGTCTTCTGGCTTGCAACCTTGTCTCCTATGGGTTCTGGGAGGGAATCCACCATGTTATTGTCAATTGTAGAAGATAAGTGTCTTGGACGTATCTTCAACCTTTCTCATCTTCACTTCTCCAACGTCCCTTGTAGTGGTTATGTTGAACGTAGTATATATTATATATAAATATAATATATATTATATAATATTATATATCATATATATTTTATATATATATATATTCTATATATATATATATATATATATATATATATAATATTATATAAATATACTGTAATATTATAATATATAAAATATATATTATATATATTAGTTATATATATATATATCATATATATATATTTATAAATAGATATATAACCTATCAACGCCTTATTCACCATCCCCTCTGGTAGATTTGTATTGACATGTCAAGGTGTCCCGCCTCAGCAGAACCTCCCAGTGGTTTTCTTATCTTCGACGATTCTTCTCGATCCTCCTCATCCACCATAGGACACCCTCCGACGTATCATCGCATTTTCCACGCATCCCTCCATCTTTTCTTCAGTCTGCGGCAGTGTGCTTGCGCCCCGAGGGTCCGACTCCAGCAATCTTTCATTGGGTCCAGTTTCCGGGTCTTCCAGTCTCATGAGGTCGTCCCACTACATCTCAGTGATTCTGGTTGTATTGTTTAGTTATTGATGCAATTCCAACTTCTCTCGTATTTCTCCTCACTCTTCCGCCTATTCTCCAGGGTACTCACCTTCAACAATCTCAGCACCCTTCAGTCTGTCCGGCCGCCTCCACTTCTCTCTCATTTGTGTTGTGTTCAGTGCCCGGCATTCCGATCCATACACTAGTAATTGTCTCAGTTGTTTTTATATGTCATTTTTCACTTCTTTTGGTATAGCTTTTTCTTTCCAGTGCTGGTATAATGCTCCTACGTTCTGAGAGAATCTTCCGTTTTCTCTCGCCTAAATCTCTCCCCCTGCCTCCTTTCCTCCATACATCACTCCAAAGTATGAACTGATATGCCCTGTTGTGTTAGTCTCGTTCCTGCTATACTTCGATGGATTCAGTTCTGTTCTTGTGCCCTAATCTACTTCTCATTAGCATCGTCTTCATCCGCGTGTTCATTTCATACCGATTTCTCCCATTTGGGTATCCCATCTGTTAGATTTCCCTGCGGTCCGCTCCTCGCCTGCATACTAGCTGCAATCATTGCGTAAGTTGTGTGCTCATTCTGACAATATCTTTCCGAGTCCCGTAGTCCCATGTATAATGAAAGCGGGGCGGGAGTAGCGCTGCCCTGTCCTACACTCCTGACTCACCTAACCACCTCCTCTCTTACTTCCCCCTTATATATTTCTTGTACGGCAGTATCGTTGATTTTATCTGACTCTATTTGTATTATTTTTGTGGTTCTTCATACGTCTTGTTCAGTGCCAGATGCATCTCACGCCATACTTTTACCCTACTCCATCCTATCAAAGATGCTTTTCAAAAGGTCTTGACAAGACGCCAACATCTTCTCCATTTAGTCCCATTCCTTTAGTTTGTTTTATCAATCATTTTCAGTGAAAGATGGATTCCTATAGTCTACTTTTAATCCGCTCTGAAGCCATACTGGCCACTTCCTAGTTTTCTTCAAACTCTTCGGATTTCTCTAGTCCTTCTTACAAAAGATTTAAAATTTTCGACGATTTTAGGAAGATGAAATCTGGTGTAGTTTTGTGTACAGATGTTCTTTGTCGAGGTGTTGACATTCCTTTCGTGCATTGGGTAATATTCTCTCTTTGTCCCATATCTCATTCAGTAATTCCAGTAGCCATACTTCCACTCCTTCTCCAGTCTTGTATACTTCAGCATTCAGTCCATCGGTTCCTATGCTTTTTCCATTTCTTACTTTTATTGCCTCTTATTTCCTCCAGCAATATCCTTGTCCTTTCTCCTTTCCTCCCACCCTCCGCCTTCTCTCCTCTGCACCTCCTTCAACCTCAATTCAAAACAATTCCTCAAGTATCTCTCCATCTTTCCCAACATCCTGCTCCTCTACCAACTTCTCCCTTATTCATTATGACGATGGTTTCTGGTTCTTTCCGAGGTTTCTCATACTTTTAGCCAATCCATAGATTAATTTTTTTGTTCCAATCATGTTCTCCTTCAGTTCCGACCCTATTTACCCATGATTGCTTCATACTCCTTTTTTTTATCCTTTCTGCAATGTTTCTTGCTTCAACATAATCCAATCTATTTTCTTCAGGTTTTTTACTCTTCAAATCCATTTCCTGTATGCCTATTCTTATCAGTTATGGCAGCCTCATCCTAATACTTCACTCAATCGTTTCCACCATGCCTGTCTTTTCCTCCTCCTTACTTATTCTCCTTTTCCTCACAGGACTCTTTGCTGTCCATCATATTTCCTTAAATTTATTCATTTTCATCTATTGCTATTTCTCTCATAATTTCCACTTGCATCTTTTTCTTTTTTTAAGGTCTCATAACATTTTTCCTTTGTTGCCTGGTCCCTTGTAAGTCTCTCTAGTTAGATATCTCCTTTTATAACGTAATTGTCCTCACGCTTAATCTCTCTCTCTCCAGTCTCAAAGTATCATATACCGATCCTGTGGGATCCGAATCCAAGGATACGGTTCGGTAGGCCTCTTCAATGTCCATAAATATACTTTCTTTTTAATTGGTCATAACGAAAATCTATCATATTTTTCCACGTATGCTTTCTAAAATCCGCGACTCCAGTCTCGTTATCAGGTTCCACTTTTTTACCTTTCCTTCATGGTTGGAAGCATGTGTTCATTGAAAGTTAATCCGTTTCGTCCTGCCAAAATCTATAGTAGTTCCCCCTCTTCAATTCCTGTCCCCCACTCCGAAAGACCCCAGACTCCCTCCCTCCTCTTCTAGTTCAATAGTTGCATTCATTATGCTCCAAATTATGACTTGTTCTTCCTCCACCTAATCGTACAGCAGTTTGAAAGTTCTTCTCTAAATCTCTCTTTTCCGTCGGTTTGGTCTTCTCCCTTATGTGGGGCGGTATGTTTGTAAACTTAATCTCTTCTCCTCTGACCTTTCATCGTATCGCCCATCTCTCTATTATTATAGAGTTTCAATCTTTCTATTTTATCAAGGTATATATATATATTATATATATATATTATATATATAGTATATATAATATATAATTTTATATATAATATATTATAATTATATATATACAATATTTATTATTAATATATAATATATCGCCTCTGGTGGAAAATGAAAAAGTCTATATAATTCACTTGGGTTGGAGACAATCAATTAATACTCATAGCAATGAAGCACCGCTTACATAATCGATAATATGGCCGGTGTAAAGTGTTGTGGTTATTGGATGGAAGAATTTCATGGAGAGGGTGTTCCGAGAATTTACCATTATGCCTGGCAAGTAAATATTGCAACAAGATCGGCGCTCTAGCAGAGAGTTGGATAGAAGTGGAACGAAAAGCTGGAAGAGTGTGATATGGTACTAAAATCAGCCAATAGTCTTTCTTCAGACTTACTCTTTTAATGTGTTGAATGTGTGAGGATGTACATGGAAAGGGAGCGTACGCTAAGAAAAGTAAAGAAACAAAGAAGAAAAGTAGTTTTTGACAATTGAGAAAAGTATCAAACCTTGGTTTGTTTAAATAAACTTTAGTTATTTTAAATACTTTTGTGAACAGTTTGTTTGTACATGTTGTTAACATTTATGTTTAAAAAAATATTTAGCCTTCATTAGTTTAAAAATGTAGAAAATGAAAAGTAATTCACCGTCGCAGAATTTTTCCTTCAAAAGACCTCGGGAGAAATCTCTCTCTTCTCTCTCTCGTCTCTCTCTCTCTCTCTCGCTCTCTCGTTCTTCTCCTCTCTTCTCTCATCTATCATCGATCATCATCATCATCATCATCATCATCACATCATTCATCAATCATCATCTCATGATTACTTTTTCGCAATTTTTATTTGACAGCAGCAGTAAAAACGGAATGATAAGATCCTATTTTAATTGGAAGAATGATTACAGCAATACACCCTAACACCAGCACACCACAACACATCACACACACACACACACACATCAGCACACATATTTATAATAGTATAGTATCGATACTGATATATATATGATATAATTATTATAATATATAATATACGATAGTAGTATATATATATAGTAATATAATATTAATTATCTATATAGTATATGACTATAGTAATATTATACTTTGGTGATCTTATGCCGATAAATATGGATGATATTACGGCGTAGTCCAGGGTAATTAGTGAAGATTTCTTCGCGATGGTCATAGGGAGGGCAGGGTAGCACCGGTGTCTTTTCCTTATGCTTGTATAACCTCTGGACGCAGCGTTGTGGATAATCTTATGCCCTTAGGAAGCAAGAATCTCTGGAAGCTCTGGGAAAACGTTTTGGAGGCCTAATGGGAAAAAGATGCTAGTTCTCTGAAGGGCGATAAACCTTACTGATTAGTGTGTTAGACTCGAGTACTGGCGTCGGTACCATTGCGCGAGAGGGGGTCTTCTAAGTGATCTAGGGTTAAGAAGTTTCGGGCCAAAGGAGCAAGATCCTGGACCACTGACAGGGGCGAAATCCTTTCACCTGGGGGCTTGTTTACTTGGATGCTTATATAAACGTTAGTATAATAATATTATAGCTATATATATATATATATATAATATTATATATGTAGTATATATATATATATATAATATATATTTATATATATATGATATATATGTATTATATAGTATTATATTTATATGATATTATGATATATATAATGAATTAGTAACTTGTTCGTCATAACAAATCGGGACCACTAAGTGGCGGTACTAATATCACTCCGCGGAACGGAGAAAGAGCCGCCTGAACGCCCATGAAACCCCAACAACACAGAAGACAGCATCACGTGTAACTATGTATCACCCGCAGAGAATTCGCTAACAGTATTGGCACCGCATATTTAGGCAAACATATAACACGTAACTGGGACTGGGAGTGTCGGCTGGGGTAGGTTTGTTCCGGGGGTATAATCGGATCGAGGATCATTTCACGTAAGCGAAGGGACCCGATAAACATGGGAGGAGTATGGCCGCAACTGTCAGAGTCAGTGTGTGGGAAATGACGACGGGTAACCGGGGCACTGGGCCCGACGGGGTCGGTGTAATCACAACAAAGAGTTTGCCCGCGTGTCGGTCGACAGCCGGTCCCAAAAAACCGTGAACGACGATAGATCGCCGTGAGGAAAGGGGCCCAGGCACACGCACACCCGTCATTACGAGGAGCCACCAACAAAAGGCAGAGCATCTCGCGATACAGCCTGGCTTAGCACGTCCCAGGGGGAGTGACAATAGTTGCATTCGGACGTGCTGCGGAACATAATGTACCGGGCCCCGCAGACCTGCCATCAGGTTATATCAGCCACACACACAGAACACATCGAAGGCCGACTGGTATTTTGCCAGAGAACAACATCATTGAGACGACGATGGGCAAGGTGATCTTGTTACGGAGAGTCGGGAGTGTCATCTGCCGCCTCGGTAGACGGCGTGCTAGGAGTGATACGACGGACCGACGGAGAGGTTTCGCGCAATACGATTGCTTGGCAGGTGCCGCCCGTTTGGAGGGTTGGGTTGAGTATACTGGTCTTCGGGGGGAGGATCTCTTTCATGAGGGCGCCACTAGTTGCAACACTCTTTCAATGGAGGCACTCCTCAGCGTAAGGTATATCCAGACATCCTCAAGACATAGTCTTTGTGCCATATGCCTACATCGGTGATCTCTGTGTCATCCTGACAAGAGGGTCATGCACAGAATGTCACAGACCGAAAACAAGGCACCAAGTATTGATGCACACGCGGACTTGATTCGGCGTTGGAACGGTTTACTCACCGGGCACATTTGTTGAGCGGGTGCGCGTTTAGGGGCAGGTGTGGGTCGCGGAGCGCCGATATAGTTGGGCTTCTGGGGCTCACCCAATCGAAACATTGTGTGGCGGGGATATCCTGACAAGCCGGGGCGGATGCGAGCAGTGCTGTCGCGTGAACCCACTCCATGGACCCGCTCTACGGACCTGCGACAGAGCGAGCTGATCGGACGTATGGATCATAAAATGTAGCGTGTCCCAGGACATTCGCCCTCATCGAGAAGCGAGGCCCGGAGGTCGTCGGAGGCAGTCCATGCCGTTAGGCCTGAGGTGGGGTCATACGACGTAGTTGAGGAAGCCAGGAGCCCGAAAGAAGGTGCCTCCAGCTCTGGACCGTACCAACAGATTGGATGGTTCGTGCCAGCGCCCGAACCTCCTAACCTGAGGCTAGAGGGCCGAGACAATCACGTTTGGCGCTGTCATGGTCTACCTTGGTCTCAACATGGGTGTTCCACGTGGGAGGAGGAATCGCACCATGTTATTGTCAATTCGTCAGGAAGCTATAGACGTTGGTTTCGCCGTTCTTCAACCGTGTTCGTTCTACGGTTCGGTTCTTCTGCCCAATCTGTGCCTCTGGGCCCTATGCGTAATGCTGACGGAGTAGTATATATAAATCATATATATATTTATACGTATTTACTAATATAAA
>JABUQX010042632.1:12500-24315 GCA_015478945.1 Trachelipus rathkii
ACTGTATTTCGCGTGCTAGAAGATTACTACTTTGGTTTTTTAAATTATTACACCATCGTAAAAGAAAAAGTCGAAGCTGTGATCATATTTGATAATTTAACCTCGAGGTGAGACGAAAGATCATATGAATTTATATCTTATAGTTAAGACAGTCTTTCCATAACGACTAGTACTCAGAGATAATCTACACACCTCGATATGTAACTGAATAAATGAATTTATAAATCACACAGGTTACAAAACGGGTAGTAGCAGAAGATTATTCGTAAGTAGAATTAACGAAAAGATTTAAATCAAGTACAATTGTAAGAAGATAATGAGACTCATAGATAGAATAGTATAAGTGTGTAAAATTTGTACAGATACTCCATGAGGTTGTAATTGACTTCTGATTGAACCGTTATCAGTAAAGGGTACGAAGCAGGAATAAGTACGATGCAGTTCAATAGTGTATTAAAAATGTTATAGTTATATTTGCTTTATATATAACAGGGTTCACACTTTTTCATTTCGAAGGGCATAAATAATAGATATTATTATTATATTATCTTATGCACAGACCTCACTAAGGGTGGTGGGGAAGCACCCGGATGAGAGAGGAAGCTCCCCTGTGATTATAACTATTAAACGAAAGCTGATATCCATGTGCCTATTGTATTATAATTGTATTGTAATTATACTCATGAGGAACTTGTATGATTATTTATTATTTTAGAAATTTAAAAATTGACTTGCGTCATTCAACGGATATAAACATCAACAGGTCGAGAATAGTATAAAATTAAAACAGTAAATTTGAATTAAAACTTTCAATATCGGTAGAAAATAATATATAATACTGATATAAGTATTATGAATTATTACATTAATTATAATCAAAGCTAGTATTGAATAATTAGAAGAAATCTATATTATTACTAGATAGTTAATAAGTATGTATATTACATAGTATAGAGAAGTGTAAGATATTAATATTTATCATATATAATATATCTTAATATCTTATAAGAGTTTATTAAATGGTCTGATGGAATTACATTAACTTATTATAATATTTTATAACTTTATATATTACAAGGCCATTTCCGGAGGAGAGTACTTTTTTGTCAACCTGGCTTGAATGGCAGTATGTACGTACTTGAAAGCCTAGCTCGGCACAATTCACGTACACTGATGCCCTAGTGCATGAATTCATCTCGCGACATACTAGATACTTACGACCTCCATCCCACCCTAACACTCTTCGAAAATTCCCCGGCACATCACCCCACAAGACACGTATCATTGGATAATGATATATACCGAGCTACTTCCTCCGTCATCCCGCCGCACGCAGCATATACATCCTCTTAATTCCCATCTAAAACCTCAACTCACCTTCTTGGGCCTCGCGCCGACCTTTCTACACATACGTCCTATCCCACCTCACGGCCCAACTTCTACACTGAGCAGCTTAGTTAGCACATATATTTCTACTGCAGATATCTCATAATAGAGTGGCCTCTATAAACAGTGGAAACATACTACATGTAACTACGCTTCCTTTCCTCACGCGATAAAACTTGTCTCCACTTACTTTTAATCACAGACCACTCTTCATCTCTGCCTACCACAATCAGTTAATACCTAATGCATAATGACCTCTAAGCATAAGATCTCTAAACAATTTCCCGAGTCCGTCTCAACCCTTCATCAACTCATAAGTCATATAATTCCAGCATTTATCGCGTATAACCGGAGACGCAGTTGTGTTAAGTAACACTAAAGCCGCTCCACATTGGGGTCTGACACTCTCGAAAGACAATCCTAACTCGGGGTCTAGGGTGACAACATCTAGAAATTTTCTCGCATATATCGGCATTAGTAAATTTATTGTTTAAACTTTCGGGGATTGATGAAGAGCTGCCGATGCCTTTACGCGATAAGGTAAGATCAAATCCACTCAAAGGATCCATAATCATTCTTATTCATATTACTCTATTGGTTATCTTAGACACAGTCCAGTTAATTACATTTTCTTTAACACCTTTTACGAATACATTCCGTATAAATACTCTATCAAGAGATATTACTAATTACTTCTTCCATTACTACAAAGATTCAGCGGGACTGCTAGCTAATAAATAATGTATACATAACTAACGCCCTTCCTCGACTTCTACTTTCTCCTCCTCTAATAGCAAACACTTCACACTTCAGTCAAAAATGTAACCGGTGGATAATAAATCACTCTTAAGAGCCCCTTTGGGTCCATCTATTACAGTTCTCTACAAAGCTCGGTGCGTGCGATCTTCAAATACCCGTCAACTACACTATATGCCACGGGCGGAAATACTGTTTCTGGCACTACATCTTTCCAATAGTGCATTCAGTTATACGTACCGTGCTATAAACAGCGTCATTCACCTTATGGATCTCTGTATCGTAATGCATATTCCATGGTCTAGTTAGGAGGAGAAGCCATATTATCTCACATTCCGATGCACTGCAATACTCATTGTTGCCTTCGCTCTCGATCTCAACTTTCCGATACAAGTGGACAACAAGAACAGCATTTCTACAACATACAACATCAGAATATGAGAAAGCAACGATTGGTGACAATTAACACAGAAGCTTGCGCATCATTCACACCTTAGAAAACTTCAAGAACACTAAAGTCGGTGGAGTCAGTTGCGCGTCGCTCACTCATCTAAAACTCATCACACTCACATTAACTAGTCCGATTAGTCGCTATATTAAATAATTGTCTCCTTCTCATAATTACTTTTACATATTTTCAACTCCACTCCTCACCAGCTGTAGTAGATAGTACTCACATATAATTCAGCTTTCTCGAGAAACTCATGAACCGGGGCACAGACGAATGTTTACTTACGCCGGCTTTCTTCACTCTTCAGAAATCAAGGGGAAGGTGATACGCGGTCTTGGGCCGGTCTCAATTATATTCGCAGAAATATAATGACGAAGCACTCGAAGCCATTTGTTTCCCTTTCTCCTAATATTTTAAGAAGACGCGGTGTGATTCCACAGCTAGGTATTAAGGTGAAGTAAAACTCAACTATGTAGATAGGATAGCGCTCTATACTACAGATATTACGTCTGCTGCGCGTGCGCATTATAATAGCTTACCGCTTCTTAGTAATGACGTGGCGTAGACTGCTTTGATGACGATTATTCTTTTCTGCGCCTACCGGTTAAACGACGTTCCTCAAGCTGTGCTCATTCTAGGAGCGTATATTCAGACGACATTGAAACGAGCGTTCAACAGAGTAAAGCACTTAAGAAAAGTTAACACAAGATAATAAAGCTTTATAAGCAAAAGAAGCTATCTTAGGAAAATAATGACCCACTTGCACCTAGTATTTTGCATGTTAACCTTTTCTTATTATAAACTCTAGGGGGTATGACTAGTACTAAACTACATATCTACTCAATCGAGTCATATGTCTATCGTGTGGTGATGATCATTTTACATCAGCTGGGAGACTCCAGTTCTTAACACATGAACAATGATAGTCATCTATTCACTTATTTACTTTATTATAAGCGCCACCTTCCGTACTGCATGCTAAGAGCGAATATCCATCACGACTCTCTTCTCTGCCAACGCTTGTCCAATTCTCACACCACCCAGATTAGTGTAAGTGAGACACTTCATCAAGTATTACCATACCTCTATCCAACAACGATGTCCCCTTGAATTAAATATTTCAGGCATCCCAAGTACGACAGTATAACTGCGGACTTTCCCTTTGTTGTTGACGCCCTTTATCTACAAAGTGGACTTTTCGAATATTATAATTATATAATACTCACATATTGATCATAAATACACTGATGCGTACATACTGGACGCTTCCCTCCCTCAGCCGAAGTATCAACATATGCTCGTCTAATCACACTCATAGATCTCTCGGAACTATATATGCTATATTCTTGCTTTCTCAATTCCAACACTTGAACGTCTACTTAGGAAACATCACTACAGCGCGTCTAGCGTCAGAGAATTTTACTTTATCACTCTGAGATTATTAACTCCTGCCTCCTGACACTTTTCTATACTGCAACTTATTAGACGATGTCTTCCTACAAGCCAATCTCAGCATCTCATATGTGGCATCTCTCTCCTTATATCATGCCTCTATATAAGAGCTTTCTAATCTCCCCCAACGCATACTGCCTTAGAATACTGCTGCATCCTTTAAAATTATATCAAATTACCTTTTCTCGAAAATACAACCTATTGCGCTCGCCGTTCGATCAAATTTTGCTGAGTTCACTGTCTTCCATACATCAAGCCATTAGACTCTATTCCTTTTTACCTCTCGCTCTGTAGAGGTCGCCTCAGAAATTCGACTTCTAACGCGCAGCCATTAGTTCGGCATTAATTCCATACGCTTACAATATAACCAGCAAATCCTCGGATACGATTTCTGCTCAGCTTGTCCTCTCTTCCACTGTCCCAACCTTCACATAATCCAGATATTTCCACCATTTGTTTTACGTCATTATTCTTTAATAGTCAGACGTGAAATTATTGCCCATAGACATTTTCGCTTTCACGAAATTTTTCGACACGGATTCATCTAATGAACACCCATACTGGTACAACTATCTATCGAAAGTTGAACTCTCCACGTTTCCTTTCTGCTTTAGCATCTTCACGCCAGGGATTAGTCGAGTCTTTCATATTAATCTACCCAACTATACACTTTATGTGCAATATGCGCTGCAAATCTCACTCATATTATAGTCGATAATATCTTTAGAAGTTTGTTAGCACACTCACTCCTGAAGCCCTATCCAATTCACCGCTCGCGTTCATCACCGTCTCTACTCACCATACAACTGTCCTCACCCCTATTCTTACCTAACTGTCTCGACTTCACATCACTGGGGTCGGACTTCACCGCAAGGTTTATTTCTTTCACTTTTGGTGCACTGTGTCACAACGGTTCCCGTCTCTTAATGTATCGACGTGATCTTACATAAGAAAATGGGCTGATCATGACTACCTCTTCTTCTTCCCTCAACCTGATCACGTACTTTATTCTAACCAGGATCTAATCAAGCACCAAGGATAGTAATTGTCTCGCTCTGTACAGGAAGTGGTACAGGGATAGACGCTCCTTTTGAAGCTATGGTATTCAAGAATACATCAATCTCTTATTCCCAGGACCGCTCATAAATGTACATATCATAGCTCGATTCTACATGTAATTCAGCATGTAAATGCCCAGTCCTATCATTAAATCCTACGTATTCATAGTTACAAGCGGAACAAAATATAGGCAACAAATGGTTTATCTCGACGGGAGTCCTACCGCAGCTCACTTGTATTCACCGCGGTTTACTCACTTAGGCGAGAATCTACTCTCCCTAGCATTACACGAGAGATTAATATTAGGATACGAGTTTTTTTGAACGCGAAATGTGCTCTCGCATATATTCATGGATCATTGGATTCTAGACGAACAGCAAATACAATAAACAGGGCTCATTTTACCATTACAAAAGTCTCCGACTTTACCTCGTAGCCTTTCGCAATATGATGCTTAGTGGTGTTCTCTTTCTGTGAAATGCCACACGAAAGGATCCTTCAGGATTCATAATTCAACTCATACCTAGGATATTACAGAACGCCGGGACTGGATTTCAGTCTTATCGGGAAATGAAGAAAGATATGTCCATAATCTTAATGTCGATTTCTCTAAGATTCTATACAACTAATTATAACTATATGTTTATCATTTATTATCATTCTACTCTCATTTATTAATAGATATCCTGAGATAACAATCTCTCTCTAAAAACAATCGCTACATCCTCTGTCAGCATTCTCCTCATCACTCACTAATCCTCTATAGAGTGATTTTTTTGTCATCTCTTCTTACACTCCTAACACTCGGTTTCTTCTCGCAATCAGTGTACGACTGGTTGTCTTATGAACTGGCATTAAATTAAATATATTGATGTTAAAAAAATCTACTAGTATCCCACTGCCTCAGTAATGCCTTATTACTATTTCCCACATTATCGTCTTTCTAACGTAGATAATCCACTCGATAGTATCTCGTCTGAACTGTGACAACATTAGTCTCTTTATTACCTTATTCAACCCACACAAAACTTATTTCCTATATAGCCTAAGTTCTTATTTCCTCATAAACTATTATACACTACGCTACTAATAAGTAACCTTTCCCCCCCCTCACTCTCGCCTCTGCTTTACCCTTGAATTAAAATCTATCTCGACTTGATAACTCTTCATTGTAAATGTTAAGAGCTACCATTTTCCTTACAGCTAGTTATTTCAAGTATAACCCTAGCAACTCCAACCTTTTTTTCTTCAACATTAAACTCACTACACTTTATCCTACCCTCTTTCTATACCAAACCTCGTTTAACCCCTCTCCTAACTTTCAATTATAACATCCCACGTAATACTTATAATTACCTCTCTCCTCACCTCATTAACGTTGTTACCTGTCTTTACTACTCTCATATGTTATAACATCTGGCTGCACTCTTTAATTGAGGAATCCTAACCACCCTAGGCACTAAATCCACAACAAACCTCAGTGACTCAAACCAACCTCCGCTTCTAAAACCCAAAATATCAGCCACACATAATAATGACAAAACAACAAGAACAACAGTTAAAATAAAACGATATATATAAAAGGATACACATAATCTTAATCGCAATTAAAAAAAATAGCATATATTAAGAAATAGATAACAAAAGTAATTAGATGAAATCCATTGGAGATAGTAGCTAAAATAAGAATGACGTAACCAAAGGTAAGTAAAAAGAAGAACTAAATATAGTTGAAATTGATAGTAAAACAACTATGATGATCATATTATAGGATTTTGGAGTCGGGCTTATCTCCGCGAACATGCCGTAGTCGTATGATGAGTAGATTACTAAAATAAAGTATGATATTTAATTATAATATTCATATATATAGTATTATATAGTATGTAATTATATATAATTATATATTATATATATATAATATAGTAGTATACGCTCTAGCTCTACAGTGGTAAGAAGCAGCTTGATAATATAATGACAAGCGAGGGGGCCGTCATGGTTCGATAACTGGGTGGAGCGAGTGAGATAAGTGTAGATAATTCTCTATGTATTACTAGCTTTCTGTCACACTCGAAGTTAATGAGTACATTTGTGAGTAGTTGCATTCTAGCTATAAAAATGGAGAATTATACATTCGCGGCAGTCTCGCTAATATAGGCAGCTGGCCAGCCAGCTAAGACTTAGCCCGTATTATATGGTAATGTCCCCTATTTTCCCTAATATTGGAATCAATTGTCTCGAAAGGGTTCCATCCGCTGAACAGGTTATACGAAAGTATACTAATTTACTATTATATGGGGGTAGAAAGAAAAGATAGTTAAATAAATGAAAAGTAAGATTATATATTTAATATATATATATATATATATATATATATATTAATATATATATTGTATGATTATTTTATATATTATTTATTATTATTACATTATTATTATTATTATTATTATTATTATTATATAATTTTAATTATTATTATTAATATATGTATTATATTAATTACAATTAATCTTCGGTAAAAGGAGCTTCACATTATTAATTATATTATTATTTATTAATCACGCTATAGCGACGAATTATATATAATTAATTTAACAGTACAAAATATACGGTTCATATAATTTCACTGATGAATACCTGATTGTAACAGTGGGAGTAGCGACGTGATTAGTTTCTTAACTTTACTAAGGATCGATAGGGATGTATATGTGGCGAGAGATACGTTTTCGTTGTTCTGAGATATGATAATTTTTTGTTATAGAAGTTGACGCGAGTTAGCAGTATAGCGTGTGACGTCACTGAACAGTCGATGTGATGATTCACACGTCACTTAAGTATTAGTTAGATGAGGAGATGAGCTAGGCCGGGACGAGGTTGAAGGCGGAGTGGAATAGAGCCATTATTATTATATATATTATATATATATATTAAATATATATTTATTATATATATATATAATATATATATATAGCATATAATATATATATATATAATATATATATATACTATAATATAAATTTATATAATACTACATATATCAAGTATATGTGTGTGTGTGTTGGTGTGTGTGTGTTTGTTGTTGTTGTTGTGTGTGTGTGCGTGTTGGTCTCGAGCGTATAATGTGCAAAGCAACGGAATAATTCCGTAATGATGTCATTTATTTAAAATTTTTAGGAATAAAAGAGGGTCTCTGGATGCGAATGCTCATGAACCTTTCGAATTTTAATAAACCTTTGTGGTTCGAAATAATTAAGTCTTTGCATTTTAGGCAAAAAATTATTCTAGGTTCATAGAGACCATCATCTCGATTCAAAATGAGTAAGTTACACTCTCAATAACACAGCGAGGAACATACATATGTGTAATATAGCTGGCCGTAATAAGTTACAACAACAAATGCTTCCAAGTTGTAAGGTTTAGAATCATCGTGAATGAGGGCGAATAACCCCAGATAAATACGCGAAACGTGTTTATATTAGGATACATAATTCAATAGTGACTGTCAAGTACGATGAAACAGGTAATGATTACTACCTAAACAGAATGATTCATAACTCTGTAACACACCGTGTTTATGTTAGCACTCCATACATAAACATTATTTCGGTAAGGTATGAAATCCTTTCCTGTAGTACCTTCTGATTTATGTAATACATTTTTCATCGTATATGCATGTATCATTATACGCGGTGAGCGGAAACTGGTCTGCTCTTATCAATACCAAAGTTTCAGCCCTGAATACCAAACCTATGCATGCTCTGCCAATCAGTGATATTTAATTCGGAGCTCGACTATCCGACAAGCGTGAGTCGATTCGAACTGTAAGAAGTAATTAAACTGATCTATCGGGTGTTGTGTACGCCACCGATAGACCCACGATTCTTCAGGGTAGCCCCACAGGTAATACTCCAGTTGAGTAAGGGTCGGTGATCTAGAGGCCCCGGAATAGGACCCCATGATCAAATCCACCTACCGGGGTGTGTTTCGTTTAGATCCCTTGTCATGTTGCCCTTGCTGTATGTGCTGGCATCCTTCATGCATGCATGGGTAGTACAAATTTTGACGTGTCCTGTAAATTGAGCTCACTAGGAAAGGTCTGGACACATAGATAAATAGTCAGACAATTCTTGATTCATAGTCGCTATCTAGGTCATTCAATGGTAAATGTCCGGTACCGATCAGTATATTATCTAGCAGTTCCACTAACATTTAATGAGTAAAACACTGGTCCGTCGTGCGTGCTGTGGTGAAATAGTGCGGGTGTTTTCCTGCGGTCAGTACGATAATTCCACCATTACTTTGCCAATATTGTAATACCATGCTCATCCGTGCCACAAAAATACGGAGCTGCCCGTCAAAGTTAATTGTAAACATGAACTACATTTGGACTACGAACTGACCAACGGCCGGGATCCCGGATGCAGAACCGTGCACATGTGTGCCTGTAATGAAAAATGTTGATACATATTAGAATGCACCGTACGTTCGCTGTCTCCGTAAAGGCTAGGATTGTTGGGATTGTTCGTGTATACGCCATAGAAATGTCAACCCCCCATCGTCCGAGGGTATGGGTGGAGGTTTGACTTGGATGGCGAGATGTGAGTGGGTCCGAACCGTAGTTCATTGAAATACCTGTGTACAATCTGTAACATTATAGTGGAATGCGTTTTCCAAACGAATCTGGATATCTCCGTTTAATCCAACTACGTAGCTCTGTGGCATTCTATGTCCTTCAAGAATAAACCGTCAACCAATAATCCGTTAGTTCACTGGGATTGATAATACATATTCATAGAGCCAAGTAGTATTATACGGTATACATAAATTAATTTAGCTGTGCTAAGACACGACGATTATACAAATTCCGTAAGTGTTCTCCCGATGTTGGTACGATTATACTGGAATACGATCCCCAACAGAGTAGTGTGTCATATTAAATTCGAATTTCATAATTTAGTTGGCTTGACAATAGTAACGCAAATGTAAATATTAAATATACCATGAATGTGAATTTGCCCTTTCATGGAGGTATTTTAGGGTTCTCCCCCATTCAGTCCTTTTCTGAACGCATACAACTAAACTAATTGGTACTTTGGTACTATTCCCAAACTGACACTATATGCGCAAAAATCATTATTCCCAATCGAGAGAATTGCCAGGATAACAACGTTATGGATCTGGATGCCGGTCTCAATTGAAAAGCTAAACATAATTCCCAATCAGTCATAGTGAGAGCAAATAATTCAAGCCGTCGAAATCTGACAATTCGGATTTATATTGAAAATAATATTTCAAAAGATAAAAGATGTCTTAATTAATTCCGGAAGAGTTCGTTTTGCAATCATTATACGTTAAGATTCATCGCGTATACACCAAGGTATGCAGAGAGATCGCACTCATGCATGATCCATTACGCGAATATTACACATAATAAAACTAGGCGAGAGAGGTAGTTACTCTCCCGATAAACTGAAAGATACTGAGCTATTACTCAACAAATTGTAATACAAAGATAAAATTGCCATATATTATAAGAATTATTCCCTCGAAATACATTAGAATGTAACCGTATATACATATTAGTACCAAGATCCAAGATCACGTTTTACACTTCAATATCCTCGTAGGAATATATATTTTGCATGAGCTAAACTATGTATATATGCCAATAGTTATAGATGATACTATAAGACACCATATTATTTTTTATTAAGTATTGAAAATGTATATATCAGTTATCGAAGGCTGAATATAGGATCGAAACTATACAATAATAGAATATCCATCCATGAAGTAGAGAAAAATCTATATATATAATTTTAATATATTTAATAATTTTTTATATTTACTTACACTTTTCTATACTTATTTCAGTCATAATATCCAATACTATAATATAATTATATTAGTAATTATATTTGAAGAATGTTAATATATTAACATACAATCAACTCTGTTTTATAGGGAACGGTATATCCAAGTAATAAACGTATATTTTAACTACATGTTATCAGTAGAACTATAAAGATGATATAATATCTATAGGTGTATATTTAAAGCACACTCACTTCTTCGATTTATTATACATAATAAATACACTAATTTGACTTATGATATAATTAGTATATTTAATATACTAAACCCAGGATACTATTATAAACGGATATGGTATAAGAGGTAACTAATATTATATATACTATTATGTATATAAGACTCAATAATAATTAGCTATATCAACTAATAGAGTACTGATGAGAGAGTGATATAAGACGAGATATCCAGATGTATTGTATGAAAACTAATTATATAATTGCCGCATTCAACTATAATGTACAGATTGTACACAGGTTATATATTTCACTACAAGTAAAATATAACTGATTATAGAAAATACCATCCACTAAAAACAAAAAACTACTACCCCACTATACTATACTTGAATATAGGGAGGTATATGATTTATCTTTTAGTATATACTACTGAGCCTAATACCCTCAAATTAATATATAGGGCAGATCGTGGTATTCTAATTTATATGAAAAAGAGATAGCACAGAAACAACATAAATTTATTTGGCTGATATAGTAATCATCTTATTTAAATATTTAACGTTGACAGATATCCAGTTTCCAGTATTGGGGTGTTTTCCAACATATGATGAAGAATGTGATCGATTATGGATCAACGGAACAATGTATAGTACCACAGAGT
>JABUQX010042633.1:0-32500 GCA_015478945.1 Trachelipus rathkii
GTTTTGGGGAGAGAAGGGTGGGTGTGATTATATATATACGCCAACCTATATTATATATACCCTACCCCTACACATATATATATTTATATATATATATTATAATATATATACTCAATTATTTGTTATATATATATATTATTATTCTATATTTTATATAGTATATATATTATAATTTATTTACTATTCTTCTATATCTACTATATTACTTATCTATCTCTACTATCTATATATTATTATATAATATTATTATCTATTACTATATATTTATATTTAATATCTATATACTATTCTTAGATATATTATAATATCATCTTTATATTCTATTACCTCTTATAATATATATATTACTATTATATTTCTATATATATCTCTTCTATTATTCATTATATATCATATTATATAAATACTATATATATCTTAATATATTATATTATGTACTTCAATTATGGTCAACTGAGCTATGTGGTACTACTCTTCACTCGGTTTAGTTATATTCGGGACCAGCCCATGCCTTTCTAGGCATAATCTGCTTGCAGCGCGATGGCAACAACTGAGGACCAGATTGTTTGGTTCCGTGGCGGAACCGGAAACTTTCCGGGAACCTTGAAAAAGTTCCGCCCGGAACTGGAACTACCGGAACTTTTCGACTTTAGCTACACCTTACATAAGCTGTGTTTCCAGAAGCCCGACTGGCGACTGCAGCGGGCAAACAGGCGCACATGCATCGTTTCCACAGCCCGTTTGCGCAACTTCTACGTCAGCGTAAACGTCACAGTCAGGGCCCGTTGTTAAATCCGTCTCGATTCGAGAATTAATAATCTCTCAGAACTGCGCAAACACTACCTTACCGTACAACAAATCTTTTACAAAAAATGTGTCCGGAAATGGCTTGCCAATAATTTTTAATATTTTTAGATTAACTTTTATATTAGGATACTAATATATCGTATCATTTCATAAATGATAGATACATATAAGTATAAAGTATTGCTTACAATTGCCAGCTGATCGACGGGCGCGCTAGGCCGTTTCCAGGTACTAAATTTTCCTGTTCTCTGATTGGTTAATGTCACTTTTCATTCGAAGCGTTTCCGAGGTCGATTTTGCACCAAGGGCTGCACTCGGGTTCTGGAAACGCAGCTATTTTTTACTTAAAAACTTGTCTGATTAACAAGTGAAGTCTTCTAGAAGTATCTGTCATCTGTCATATCCATACTGTGGCTCTTAGTTCTGCAAGCCAAAAATTGGATAAGCGGATCAATAAAATTTTTAAATTAAAAAGGAAATATACTAAATATTCCGTTTCAAGAAGCCCGAGTGCAGCCCATGTGCAAAATCGACTCGGAAAACACTTCGAATTGAAAAAATTACATTAACCAATCTGAGAACGGAAAATTTGAGTACCTGGAAACGGCCGAGCGAGCCGTCGGATCAGCTGTCAATTGTAAACAATACTCTTATCATGGGCGTATATAGGGGGGGGAAGGGGGGCACTTGTCCCCCCTAAATCTTGGTGAATAAAAAAAATTAGAACCTTATATTTTTACCAGACGACGTTTTTAAGGGTTATTAGGGGAGGTAATCGATAAGATAATACGAGCGCTTTAATTAAACGCTATTATATATATATATATATTATATATATATATAATATATATATATATATTTATATATATTATATATTATATATATATTATAGTATATATATATAGCGGTATATATATATAATATATATAATATATATATAATATAAATAATAATATATAATATTATTATATATATATATATATATATATATTTTTATTATATATATATTATATATATATCTAAGTATATATATCACCAACTTTGCCAACGCCCTAAATGACAACCTGCCTACGCCCATGACTCTTATACTTTATATTTCTATTTTATTTGAAATGATACCCTATATTAGTATCTTAATAATATAAAAGTTTAACTGAAATATTAAAAAAAATTTTTTTTGGCAAGCCATTTCAACTCATGTTTGTAAAAAGATTTTATTTGTAACAAACCAGTATTAAAGTTTGAAACTGCCGTTTATTAATTCCGAATCGCGGATTTAACAACGGCGCCTGACTGTGACGTTTTAACGTGACGTAGAAGTGCGCAAAACGGGCTCTGGAACGATGCATGTTGCGCCTGTGTGCCGCCCGGGCTGCAGTCCGGCTTTTGGAAACGCAACTTATATATAAGTTCTAGGGGTCTTCAAAGTTTTAAAAGCTTTTTTTCAGAAGCGGGTTAAAGTGTCGAGGGATTAAGGCATGATGTTAAGTTCAAAATGTAATTAAGTTTTTCAGACCGCAAACATTTTCCAAATTTTTAATATACATTTTTAAGTAAGAAATTATGGACTTGTTTTAAAAATTTTAAAATTTTTTTTGCTTAAACAGTTTAGTAAATATTTTGTTTGTAGTAGTTTCTACACTTTAAAGTTAATTTCTTAATAATAATAACTAATAATAATAATAATAAATAATAATAATAATAATAATAATAATATAATAATAATAATAATAACAATAAAAATAATATATAAATAAATAATCATAATAATAATAATAATAATAATAATAATAATAATAATAATTAATAATAATAATCAATAATAATAATAATATAATAATACCCTGTACAAATTTTTATTTATCCCAAGTCGTAGTTTTAGAGCGATTTAAACAAGATTGTAAATATTTAATCAACTGATTTTTTTACTTATTTTTTTTTTAATTAAAATCATTATTATTTTTTTTTATATTTTTTAGACCCTTTTTTTTCTAAATAATAATTAATCCTAGCTATTACCTAATTAAATGATAAGTATATTCCATCTACATAATAAGTAAATTCATAAATGTTGTTTCAAGTCATTTTTATAAAGAAATAAATAACATTAGAGTACTTCAGATATTATACAGTATATAACAAAAAACTATATAATATATATATAATATATATGATATATATATTATATTATATATTATATATTATAATATATAATATATATATATATATATTAATATATAATTAATATATAATAATATATAATATATATTATATATATATATATATATATATATATAATAATTTAATGACTTAATTACACTAATAATTATTTTACCAAACCTTATATTATTAGACAATAATTAAGGATAGATGCTAATTTTATAAAAATAATATTAAAAAAAGCAATTTTGTGTCTAAAAAAATAAAAATAAAAAAATCTCAAAATCTCAAAAAATCAAAATATCCCCAACCCGTTCTAGAGTATTAAAGCTACCGTTCTAGTGTAAAAATATTTTTTTCATATTTAAAGTTTCGAAAGTAACAGAGTCGAAGGGTCATTTATCCCTGATATTTGTTCACATATCAGTCGTCCCTTCTTAGAACGCGATCTGCCTAACGCGGTTCGGCAAAAAGATAATAAAAGAAAAAATTAAAATTACAAAATACAAAATAAAATTCAAAATTCTGTAATACCATATGTTTAAAAAGATAAAAATTAATATTAAAATTGGCAAAAATAAAATAAAATAATACATACATATGTTTTATGAAGTGACATGAAAAGAAAAAAAAAAGAGAAAATATTTGGTGAGCTAAAAAGGTAAAAGCGTCAATTACCGATAACGCTGTATTTCTCAAAAAGCAGCCAATACAACCTACAGATCCTGGACTGCCTTCATCTCTTTCACCTTCAACTTCCATTTACAATTTGAAAAGACTCTTCCTTCTCTGTGCTCAATTGGCTAAAACTTTCAAATTTTAATATTACAGCAGTGGAAATATTTAATTAATATATAAAAACAATTTTATCTCCAAGTTTGTTGACCAGTGTCATGAGTAATACTTTTTTTCCTTTAAAAAATTGAATATAACTTGTTTGCTTTGATTAAGATATGTAGAGTACTGTACTGTCAATGTAATAAGTATCCTAACCGAATTTAACTAAGTACATAAAATATGTTTTATACTGTTAGGGGTGTAAAGACATTGTATCTTGCAATTTTTATTCAATTATTATTTAGCAGAAATAAAAATAATGTTGCTAGTTTGTAATATCAAAGAAGAGTAAAATTTTAAATTAATGAATGTAATTCTAGTATAATTAAAGTTATACGCGATATCGCCCATAACGCGGGGGGTCAGGAACCTAACCCCCGCGTTCTACGCGGGACGACGGATATTTTTTTTCCAATATATTTTTTTATGCATAATCAATAATGTGTAAATGACAATAAATCAAATTGCTGAATTTAAAGGTAAGACATTTGAAAAAGTCAAAGTTCCGGTTCGTTCCGGCCGGAACCAAGCTAGTTCCGGCCGGAACCGAATTCCCAAAAATCGAGGTCCGGCCGGAAGTTCCGGCCGGGACCTGGTTCCGGTACATCCCTAATATATACTATATCTATATAGTATATATATTATATAATATATATATATATATATATATATATATATATATATATATAAGTATAATATATTAAATATTAGTATATATATAAAATATATATATATATATATATATATATTATATATATATACTATAATATTTTTGTTTCATGCTCGTCACGCACCTTACTCCATTCTTGGGAAAATAGAAGGCAGAATAAAAGAACGAAAGATATATTATATTATATATATTATATTATATATATAAATATATATATTATATATAATATTAATCTATTAATACTATATATTATATATAATATATAGAAATATATATATATATATATATATATATATATATATATACACTAAAATTTTCATTTCAGTGTTACACAGAACTCTCTAAGCATTCATCAGTTCTACTTCCTTTAAATTTGAGGACCAACTTTTCTGATCCCAGTAGTGAAGTTGTTAGATGGCCATTTTTATCTGAGTTGTTAGATGGCCAATGTTTTTATCTTATAAGGTAAAGTTAATCCTTACTTTAACAGCTTTGGATTTTTTTTATATACATTGACAACGTATAATTATTTCCATAGAACAATTCAATATTTCGTATGGTGAATATCGCATCTATTGTGATTTTTTATGAAAGCTAGCTATGATCCTTTAAAACCTAAAATAGTTTTTAGGTTTCGGAGATTCCTCTATATGTTACTACATCTTCAGAACTTGATTTTTTAATTTATAAATTTTTTACATTTTTGTGCCCCCCTCCCCTAAGAATATGAATTCTAATGCAATAATTTTCTATCAAGATAAATGTAAATGAGATATTTTAGCTTTGATCTAGTTTCTACTTCTTTTCTCAGTGAATTTTAAAATTACATATGGGATTTTTTTTCTCTCTCTCCAATATTAATCGCTTTTGGACTTTAAAAATTCTTTTGAACTGACTGTGTGTTAAAAGTTTCCTGGTGTTCAAATTTAGATTGTCTTAATTTGTTTTTGTAGGAATGTTTTTTTTTTTTTTTTTTTTTATCTGCAAGGTTTTTGGATGTAGCTGGATCTTCGGAGCCTCAAGGTTTTGGATGCAGTTGAAACAAAAAATGATTATAAAATTAAATTGTTTGAACTGGAAATTTTATAATGTTTGAGTCGAAACTTTCCTGGCTCGTCATCCTAGACTGTTTGTCACCTTGTGACTTTTATGGCGGTGGCTCTAATTTCCATTATTCTTTTCCCTTTAGAAAACAATTTACCCAGCAGCAAATATCTAAATATCTGGTGCTAGGTGGGTGTCATTGGATCATACGACCTCTAATCTCCTTTATCTCATTGAGCCAGGGATAAATGGTTGAGTTCAATGTCTCCAAACCTTAAATATTTATTTAAATCTTTATATTTGAACAATCTTCTTCCTCAGTACTACAATATACCCAAAGACATGATTTCATACATCATGCTCCGTCATATACATCTTTCGGTATCAGCATTTTTGCTGGATCTGTTTAACAGAATCTGGATCGAATCATCTTTTTCTTCTATTTGGATTACAGCTTCTGTAATTCCTATCCCCAAACCTGGGAAAGATCCGAAGTTGGCGGACAACCAAAGACCAATGTCGCTGACCTGTCATTCCTGTAAATTAATGGAGAAAATGGTTTCTGGGCGCTTTCTCCCAGTTCTGGAGAGCCGCCAAGCTTTCTCAAACTTTCAGTTTGGTTTCCGCAAAAATCGTTCAAGTGCGGATCCTTTGGCAAAACTAGATCATGACATCCGGGAAGCCTTCTCAACTGGTAGGATGGTTCTTGGTGTCTTTTTTAACCTCGAAAAAGCTTACGACACAACTTGGAGAACTGGATTCTCCTTAAACTCCATTGCTCGGTTCCGCAGACAACTCCCTCTTTTCATCAAATGCCTTCTGCCAGACAGATCTATCCAGGTTCGGTGCTCTCTATTCTGGTCCAACGCCAAGCTTACTTGGAGAATGGCGTTCGCGCAGGGTTAGTGTTCTAAGTGTACTCTATTTTCTCTCGGATTTAATGATAATAGTCTACCTCTTCCAGTGAATGTCAATTTTCTCTCTATGTCGATGACCTTGCATTATATATAGCCGGTGCCAAGCTGCCCTTTCTCTAATGGCAACTTCACTGCTATTGAGAATATTTCACAAGGGTGTAAATCCCATGACTTCCATTTCTCCAGCCAAAAACTCAGCAGTGCTATTTTAAGAAAAAAGGGATCGAAGAACTTTCCACCTTCTTCCACGAATCTAACCTTATACGGTTCGCACATTCCTGTCACTTTCACAGGTCAAATTTTCTAGGACTCATTTGGATGACCACTTAACTATTGCCACCGCATATAACATCTGAAAACAACGTCATCGCACGCTTGACCTGTTACGGTCATCTCGCCTCAAATTTGGGGTGCGATCGCAAGTCCCCATTTTACGCCTCTACATGCCCTAATCCAATCGAAACTGGACTATGGCTGTGCAGTCTACGGCCAGACCCTCACAACACTACTACACCTAATAGATTCCATCCAAAATGAGGCAATCGGTATCTCCAAGCCTTACGAATGTCCCCCCGGGTGAGCCTTGAAGTTGACAGCCAATGTGATGCCACTCTCTCTTCGAAGAGATACATTATGTGTAAGCCTAATCTCGTTTTCAACCCCATACCGGTTGCTCTGACACCGATTCTGCAGGAGATACCCCAGATCCTAATTACTGGCCATTTTGCAAACAAGGTTCCATACATCTCATAATTTCCTTAAGCATTCCTTGCAAAAGGTGCTGCCTTTCTCTACGACGAAGGGCACACACCTTGCTATCCCCGCTGCCCCACCATTTGCTTGGCTTCTGCCCTCTTCTTTCGCAACTCTAGCCATCTGGCTGCCTTGTTAACAAGTATCATTCCTGTCCTCATTCCGCAGTTCATGATGAATTTACTCCAGTTTTTACTGACGGCTCTAAAAACAGGGGACAGTGAGGGCGCATCTGCTGTCTTTCCCTGACGCAATACCTCTCCCATACCCTCCCCCCATCACGCTTCAATTTTTACGGCAGACTTAATGGCTATAATGATTGGAAACTTTCTGAATTTCCCTAATCTTAACCAGACCCTCTTATGTCATTTTATTCAGATTCGCTCAGCGGCTACCAAGCGCTTAACCCCTTATTCTCAAAAAACAATGGTATCCGCTGTACAACAACCTTCTTCGGCTGCTCCATTCCTGTAAGAAAAATTAATTTATGTTGGACCCCCTCTCTGTAGGGGTAACTGGCAAATGAAATCGCTGACAAAGATGCCAAAATGGCCACCCCTCTTTCCGGAGTTGTTTGGACTCCCGGATGCCATTCCGCAAGGCACCTCCCATCAACCGGATTACTATCCTGCCTCTCTCGAGAAGGTTTTCGATCCTTATTGGCAAGAGTGCTGGACGAATGATCAGCGGGGAGCGAAACTTAGAATATAAAGCCGAACATTGGGTGAGTGGTTTTCCTCCCACAGACGAAAGCGCTTACACGAGGGGATACTTGTAAACGCCTCCGGATTGGCACACGCAATTCACTCACGTCACTATATTTACGGACGCCCCCAGCAATTTTTGCAAATTTTGCCGTTTTGCCAACACCCTCAATCTGTTCGCCATATCTTCATTGATTGTTCCCAGCTGGATCCCTTTTGCTGTCGTCATTTTCCTACTTTACGGTCCATAACACCTTCTGAAAGATTATCCATATCTTGTCTGAATCTTCCCACTTTAGCAGTAAACTATTTTCTTGTATCTTCAACAAGTGGATATTCTTTATAACATTTGATTTGGTTATGTAATCTTTAGACTATTTATAATATATAATTATAATTTTAGTTATATTTATTTTTTAGCACTGACTGAATATTCATTTCCCATCCAAATCTCCCTTTGATACTTGAAGCATATATATGACAGGGCCCTCCCATGGCGCTGATTTTTTTTCAGCTCAGTATGGCCGGCTTCTCTGTGAGGCGTGGTGGGTCCTGTACTTGCTATATATATATAATATATATAATATATTATAATATATAATATATTATATATATATATATTATATATCTATATATATAATATATATATATATATATTATATATATAATATATATATATATATATATATTATATATATATATATATATATATAGGCTTAAAATCCATACGAATCAAAGCAGCATATTTGCTTCATTTACTGGATACAATAACAGTGCCTTGGAGACGAAAACTAATCCCGTTTCAATTCTTACGTTTCAATATGTTGACCCCTTTACAGAGAAAGGTAAGTTTGATATGTTTTAAGTCATATAGTCCTAATAATATAATTAATGATACCTAGAATATTATTATTATGTACTTATTATTATTTATTATTATTATTATTATTATTATTATTATTATTATTATTATTATTATTGAAATTTGAGGTAGTATGATGCGTAGTTACGATCTACTAACCTATAGTAATATCTCTGTAGTTGACACTGTAGGTGTCCTTTGCTCCAATAGAAAGTTTCCATACCACTTAGTCTGCTCTAAAAGGCCTTTAGGTGGGTAATTGGTTGTGTTTGTCCCTTTGTATATTGGTATTGAATATTTCCTTGTATTTGTATTCAAGTTTTATAATCATGTAAATATTCTCCTATTAGATATTCAATATAGAATTTTTGTTAATAAATATTCCTTGCGTGTTATTCTTTATATTCTTTACATATATCTCTGTAAGGGAGAGAAAAGAGACAGGTGTCAGTATCAAATCATAACAAGTGTGCAATAAGTGTTCTTCAGCTACTCTTAAATATTAATTAATAACTTATCTTATTAGATGAAGAATATCCTGACTTCTGACAATACTCCTTCTTTCTTTTTCCTTCTTTATCTATGTATTACTGCAGCCAATATCATCTAAAAATAATCAGTCTACACCTTTCTCTTTTTCCCCCAATCCTCTCTGTCTTTTTACATTTCTGACATAATGTATTTTTGAATGATATTCTTTTTTACTCCTTCGCGTGTAAAAACATCCGCAATCTGTTCTGATCTTGGTATCCAATTTATATTTTGTATTTCCTGTTTTTCCATCATTTGTTTTAATCTAGCAATATCTATTCTCAGTACTTTGTTACTGGTTGACGTATTTGCTTTCACTATTCTTTCTAATGTACGACTATCAGTGTAAGCCTCTATGACTATCTCGTCATCGATCATTTCTTGCCACATAGTTTTTATAAATATAGCTTCTTCTACACCTTCCGTGAGTGCTTGCGTTTCTGCTTCGATAGTGGATCGTGCGACCCTAGGTGCTATTTTTGATTTCCAAAATATTGGACATTTGTTCCCTTTTCCATCTGTTATTGCCACTATGTATCCGATTTGAGATTTTCCTTCAGCTCTATTTCCCAGCGATGCATCTGAGTAAACATCTATCTTTAATTTCTTTCCCCGTAATTTCATCATTTTCACTTGAGTATTTTGGCTTTTTAATCTCTTTACACATCTTACAATTTTTCTCATATCATGAGCTGTGATGTTCCCATTGTTCCCTTTACTGTTGATACTCACGTCGAAAGCTACATCGGGTCTGGTATGCTGGGTTATCCAGTTCAATTGGCCTATCACCGATCTATACTCAGTTTTTTCTTTTTCGTTTAATACTCTTTCTTCTAAGTAGTTCTCCTCTTCAGGTATTTTTATCTTCTCAATATATTTTGTTTGGTCTAAAATAATATCTTCATGCGATTGCTTGACATTCACTCCAATATACTTGAATTCACTTTGATCTTCACTCCCTATTTTTAATATTTCTTTAAATCTTCTCAAGATTTTACTTATAAATACGTCATTCCCTCCAAAGAAAAAGTCATCAACATGAGCACACATGATGCCTATCAGTTCGTCGTTCTCTTTCCAATAAAACAGTGCCGGATCATATAAACTTTTAATCCCTTTTAGATCACTGAGGATACTCACCACACTCTCATACCATACTTTAGCTGCATCTCTGAGACCATATACCGCCTTCTTCAATTTCCATACTTTCTCTGTTCGAGCCTCTCTTGGAGGCTTTATATACACTTTCCTATCTATTGATTTCCCTTGCAGATACGCAGTTTTCACATCTATAGATTGAATTTTCCAGTTCTTTTTGTTTATGATGGCTGTACATAATTTAAGAGTTTCGTTAGAACAAGTTGGAGCATCCACCGTTATATCTTTATCTTCTTCCTCAAATCCTCTTGCCACTAATCTGGCTTTACATTTTCTTTCATTTTTTACGATCTTTTCTGTCACTATCCATTTTGTGCTAATTAGTTTTTGACCAACAAATTTTACTTCTTCATAAACCTCATTGGTCCTCCAGTTTTCCATTTCTTTGACTTTCGCTTCTAACACTTCCTCATCTTCAAATCCTATATAGACCTCGTGATCGTCTTCTATTTTGTCAATTGTATCATAATCTTTTAAATCTATCCAGGTGACATCTCCAGTGGAGTTGTCTTTTACATTGTAACAGTCACTCCATCTTTGGCTTGTAGCTTTTCCTGCTCTCCCCAATATAGTCACTTCTCGTAATTTCCCTTGTGTGTCCTTTAGAATATATCTTTTATTCTTCTCTATTCTGGACTTTGTTTCTTTTCCTTGCTTATTCTCTTCTCGTTGATCTTCACCAGACACTCTTGGTTCATTCTCCACTTCTGTACCTTGTGCTTCTGTTCTCTCTCCCTATTCTTCCCTTCTCTTTCCTCCCATTCATATTGTTTCTTCATTTTCCCCATATATCCTGTTTTCTTCTTGGTAGTCTTCAGTAATCTCTTCTTCTTCAACCATTTCTTCTATTACTTCATCGTCGGAGTCGTAACCCTCTTCAATTTCTGAACTGTCTGGATCTTGTTCTATTGTTCTTTGATCCGTCTCTTCTCCTCCCTCGTCCTTTGTTTTTGTTGTTTCCTCTTTCTTTTTCGCTATTCTGGTAATGTGCACTCTAGCTATCTCTCTAAGTGTACTTCCATGTTTCACAACTACTGTTTTACCAATTCTTCCCACAACTGTTGCAGGTCCTCTCCATCTATTGTCTTTTTCTCTCTTGTAATATACTTCCTCCCCACTCTGTACTTCTTCGATTTTATGTTCTCTTATCTGATGATTCAAAGCTCTTTTTAATTTTTCGGATGATTCTATCTGTATATATGCCTGTCTTGCCTTTGCTATTCCTTCCAAAGTATTTCTCATCATTTCGTTGTCATTTTCATAATTGGTAGAAGTAGGTATAATCTCTCCATCATTGTCCATACTGGGCATCGCTGGGTTTCTTCCGAACACAAGTTGATGTGGGGAGAACCCATTCTGCATTTTCAAACAATTTCTAGCATTAAGTGTCCAATACAAAGCTGTCTCTTTATCCTGTACTTTGTCTTCTTTTAATTTTCTTAAACAATTTTTAATGATCCCTACCGAATTCTCACAAATTCCATTGCTCCACGGGCTTTCTCCCGCTGTGCTCAACTGTTCTATGCCAAAACCCTCTGTGAGGTATTTTACTTCTTCATTGTGAAATTCCAATCCACAATCGGAAAGAATTCTTCTAGGTGGTCCGAATACCCTAATCCATGTCTGCAAGATCTTCTTGACTATTGTAACAGGTGTCTTGTCTCTTATCCATTCTGCCTGGGTATATTTTGTAGCTAGGTCAACAATAACTAAAAACCTGTTGTTTTCTATCTCCCCGATATCCATAGCTATAGTATCATTAAACACCTTACTTAAAGGAAAACCTACCACTGGAGTTGGTTTGTTCCTTTTATATTTCAGGCAGATACAAGTCTCACAATAATTCTTCAGAACCTCCAAAAATCTCCTTATTTGTTGCTTTTCATGTTCTTTCTCCAATCCACAGAGTATCAATTCTTGTAGTTTCTCATATTTTGCATGACCAAATTGTAGGTGCAATTTGTAACTTATTTTCTTCCAATTGGGTTCGTCTGTTATCCATTTGCATCCCAACCACACTTTCTTCGCTATATTCAGTTGTTCCATCAGTTGAACTCTGACGTGTCCACTCTCATCTAATCTACATTTTACCTGATGGTTTTGCACTTTGCCCAGTTCTAACCATGGCTCTTCGTTTTTCCAAATAAATCCAGCCTTTAACTTCTGCAGTGTCTCCATTCCGATGAGCCATGGAACGTTATCTTCTACAATTGCTGTTGTTAGGATAATTTTTCTTCCATTCCACCAGGTTGGTATTTTTAGGATTTTTAACACCTTATACTTTGTATCTCCGAATGTAAAAGAACCCGATCCCTCTTCTTGATTATTTCTTATTCTAAATAATTCGTTCTCGGATAATCTTCCGAGAACGAATGGAAGTCACTTCTCTCCCAGGATTGTCCTAGGGCATCCTGTATCAATAATGCCTTCAATTTTCCCAAAGAATGAGTCTCCATGTGTTATTTCATCTGGAAAATTGGTTGACCACGCACAAGCAACATTTTCTTCCTTTCTTTGCTCTCCTCCTCTTCTTTGGTTTATCCAGTTCTTCGGACAATCTTTGGCCACATGTTCCTTATCTTTGCAGATCCAGCAACTTGTAACCTTCTCCTTACACTCTCTTGCCATATGATAAATCGACCCACAATGAAAGCATCTCATGATTTTGCCAAACCTGTTTTTCTTATTGATTTTCTCACCCTGGGTTTTTTCTTCATTTTCATACCATCCAGTTTGGTGTGTTCCTTCTTTTGTTTCCTTCTCTGTTATGCGCAGTGTTTCTCTCTTTGTATTTTCATAACCTTGATTTCCATCCACGCAAGCCCCAATGACAATTTGTCTTTCTGTATCGGATAAATCTGCTCTAGATAGAGCAAACCAACCTTTGATCAGGTCTTGATTACCCATTTTTTCAATTTTTGCTATTTCGCGCTGGGCCCTCTCAAATCTCTCGAAATAATCTCTTAACGTCTCATTTCTTTTCCTCCGGATATCGTAGTACTCCATTACCTTTTTTATTGTCTCTACCCGATTGTCTCTTTTGTATTTGCCATCGAGTTGTTTCACTATTTCTTGTATTGCACTGTCGCTTTTCAGTGTTTCCAAAGTCAGAGCATCCACACATCTCCATGCCTCATCTTGTAGACTACTCTTCACAATTAATCCTGGGTAGTCATAAAACCGTGATTCCATCAAATCCCATTCATTTATACGAGTGCGCCATTCTTCATATTCTTCTGTTTTCCCTGAAAATTCAGGTATCCTTATCCTTGGATTTTTCTTTTCCTCTGTCATTTCTGTTGATGTTTCTGCTACGGCTTGTTGTTTTTCTTGTATATCCTGAGTTTCTTCCTTAAGCGGAGTAGACGATGGTGTCTCGTCTGACATATAATCTCAAGGTAAACGGAAGAAAATACAATGGCTCTGCTACCACTGAAATTTGAGGTAGTATGATGCGTAGTTACGATCTACTAACCTATAGTATATCTCTTGTAGTTGACATGTAGGTCCTTTAGCTCCAAAGAAGTTCCTACCCACTAGTCTGCTCTAAAGGCCTTTAGGTGGGTAAATCTGGTTGTGTTGTCCTCTTTTATATTGGTCTTGAATATTTCCTTGTATTTGTATTCAAGTTTTATAATCATGTAAATATTCTCTTATTAGATATTCAATATAGATTTTTGTTAATAAATATTCAAAGGGCTTGCGTGTTATTCTTTATATTCTTTACATATACATCTGTAAGGGAGAGAAAAGAGACAGGTGTCAGTATCAAATCATAACAAGTGTGCAATAAGTGTTCTTCAGCTACTCTTAAATATTAATTAATAACTTATCTTATTAGATGAAGAATATCCTGACTTCTGACAATACTCCTTCTTTCTTTTTCCTTCTTTATCTATGTATTACTGCAGCCAATATCATCTAAAAATAATCAATTATTATTATTATTATTATTATTATTATTATTATTATTATTAATAATAATAATAATAATAATAATAATAATAATAATAATAATAATAATAAGAATAATAATAAACGAACTTAATAGATGAAACATTTTCAATTATAAAAGTAGAGATGGTGTTTTTGCTCGCTTTCACATAGGTCGTACCAGACCAGATTATTGCAATTTCTTGATAGGTAATGACAATCGTAAGTGTGAGACTTGTACACACAATGTTCCGCATTTTGGTAGGATGCCACCTTTACGAGAAAGTTCGTGCTTTCTTTATTTTGTTGTTTTCCCATTGAAAAATGAAACTACTTTTTACATCGTTCTTTCGAAACCTATTTCTTTCTCGACTGCCTTATTCTTCCTATATCCAAACAAAGTTGTAATACGTTTTGATCCATGCAGAGCCCATTTAAACTGTCTAGTCACTTGTTAACGCTTTTAGCTGATTCAGTTACCCTCTATATTACGTAAAATATTTATTTCTTTTTTATTCCTCGTTATTTATATTATTATTATAGTAGTAGTAATTGAAATTACGTCTAATTTTTTGGTTCTGGTTTGGGGCCAATTCTAGTTTATGCGAACATATTGCTTATGTACTTTTTGTGGGAGAAGCCAATTATCCCCTGGATGAACTGACTGTCAATGTCAGTGTGAAAAAGACATAAATATATGTTAGTAGAAGTTATGCTCTGTCTAATCAAATGTAGAACAAGAGATGTTTTGTAATAAGACCCAGCTTGTTATCATTTGGCGACAGGACTTTTAATGATGGATGTTACAAAAATTCACATTTTAACTAAATAGTTTTTTCATTAGGCCTATGTCTTATATCCGAATTATTTTAATTTAACACACACAAAAAACCAACCCGATTGTTTACTATGGGATCAAATTATAATATCCAGGACAATCCTGTAAAGAAGGAAAAGATCAAAAACATCTTACATAAACTAATCTGTACAAAGTTATCACTTTTATCCGGAATAGATGATCAAATCATCTCCCTTCTGTCTCTTCAGCTTCAACCTCTTTTTTTATATTAGTATTCATTCATAAATAAGTTAATTATTTTATTATTATTTATTATGAAATCAGTTTTTCTCTTTTGTAAATGCAAGATGTGATACCTTTCCATAAGTTTCATTTTTTTTATTAATATAGTTTGTGGATTTTACCCATTTATCTCTCTCTGTACAGTAGTACTGCAACGTCACATTGAAAACTTTTCTCTAATGACAGGAGTTTTCAATGCCTCTATCTTCAAGGTGAAAAAAAAATTAGCAGGTAGTAACACTGTAAACTGCAAAACTGCTGTTTTTTTTTTTCTCTTACTCTAATTACTAGAAAACGTCTCGATTTAAAACATTTGACAAATATTTCGTCTTTGGAAACTTCATTAATTTTTCAAATTAAATTTTAAAGACATCCTTGAAGATTATATTGGAATAGATTCTATAACTTTTTTATTTATTTAGGAAGCTAAATTAAAAGGGAATATTTTTAGACTTTATTATTCAATTGTGTGTTGTTTCCTCTGTTCTTTAAGTATGATTGATGCTCATATTAAAACAATATTTTTATTCAAAATGAAAAGCAAGTGCCTGATTTCTTGGATTGGTAAGCATTAATAATAATAATAATTTCTTTCTTAATCTTCCCCCCCCCACAGATTGGGGATGGGGTGCGCAACATGCACCGGAAACTGCCTAAATAGTTAAGTAGCAGAACATGACTAAATCCAAAAGAAAGCCCTCCCCACCACCACTCCCACCCATACCCTTAAGTGTGAGCCCACCACAGCCAAAATCCACCCTAGATCTACACAACACAGTTCCCTAACACGCTTATTCCTCATTTTATCAATACTTCTCACACCTAACACCGCTAAGATTATTTATTAACAAACTGTACCTTAGATATATACTTCTTATTCCACAACATAGTTTCGCTGCTATACATTAACACTGGTAACAACTTACCCTCACTCAGAACCCTAGCGCACTCAAGACTTAGTCCCTTTGCATTCACCACACCAAAGATTTAGTTGCACCAGCCAGTTTCCTACAACACTCTCTCATCCATTCCCTTTTCATCCAGCATATGGCCTAAATATTTAAACTCAGATACTTGTTCCAGTTGCAAACATTGAACATGATTTCGCACTGCAGACTCTTTTCACCAACCACCATTATCTTATTAACTTTTATCCACTTTTACTTTCAAACCCCTTTACCAATCCTTAAACTTTCTTCAGATTCCCCATGCAAAACCAATTCATCAGCGTACAATAAGCAGTGCTCCCTCCACACACTTCTCCATTCTCTATCACGCTCTCCTACCACCCCTACCTTTAATTCTTTCATCACCCCATCTATAAATTCCCATATAGTTTCTACAGTTCCCCTTATCTCCCTTACCCTTGTTTAAGTGTGCTATCAATGCTCTCCTCCAGTCATTCGAAATTATACCCTCCACAAACTCTTTGTTACCCAACTTTCATATTCAGCCAGTCACAATCTCGCCTCCATTCTTGATCATTTCACCAGTAATTCCATCCATACCTGCTGATTTACGACTCCTCAACTTCCTCACTCTACCTATTGCCTCGTCCCTACTAATTCCTTTCTTTCATTATTCTCCCTTCTCTTCCCACTAGATGTGGGGTAGGAGTGCGTAACCTGCACGGAAAATAGAATAGTTAAGTAAAAGAGCATGACGTAAGTCGAAAGGAAAGGCCCCCCCCTACCATCCCCTCCATAAATTTACAAACTTAAGTGAGAGATCGTCGCAGTCAAAAAAATTAACCCTAGGGCTTTACAAGATTGCGACGGACCCTCAATGTGGTATCTCGCCAATGTGAGGTCTTTCCCATAGGCCAGACCCACAACTATCCCCCATCACAAAACACCGCTATTCATTCCTATTATGGAACTTTCTTCTCGCTTCTGCCAAACTCACATTTCTTTTCTTCAGACATTCCTTTACTGACTCAATCTACTTTTTCTTTGGTCTCCCAGCTTGTCGATTTCCAGCATATTCACCACTAAACATCCGCTTAGCCCACCGACTATCCTCCATCCCTTCCATCTAACCAAACCATCTTAAAGCATTCTCGTCTGTTCTTTCATTTACGCCTTTTTCACACCGCACAACTCCCTAATGCGTTCATTCCCAATTCTTCTCAGACCTAACACGCCTATTAAGATTATCCATCTGACCGGATTTTACCTTAAATCTATACGTCAAGATTATTCCATACCATAGTTTCACTACTACACATTAACACAGGTAACAATATACCCTCATGCAAAACCCTAGCACGCTCTCAAGACTTAGTACCTTTGTATTCACCAAGAATACCACCAGCCACCTTCCTACCATTCACAACTTTCCTTCTACACTCTGCATCATCCGTTACCTTTTCATCTAACATATATCCTAAATATTTCTTGTTCCAATTGGTCACCATCCAACATGACTTCACACAGCTGACTCTCCTCACTCACTACCTAACATTACTCTTGCTTTTACACATCCTTCTAAACCTATCTACCAATTTTCTCAAACTCTCTTCAAATTCTCAACAAAACCAAATCATCCGCCTAATTACTAATTACTTCATTCCCAAAATATGTATATTTTCTTACACCGTCAAACCCACATACATTCACTATCATCTCTTCATTACTGCCAATGTTTTACAGATTTTCGAAATGTTTCCTCTACACTCCTCACATCCTTTTCATCAGTCACGAAAGTACCACCCTATATTCATTATGAAGATTCCCCTTACTCTCTTTTCTTAACCTTTGATACTTCCTTTCAGAAGAGCTTCGTATTCCATTGTAAGTCTCCATTTATCTTCCTTTCAAACTGTTTATTTACCGCTTCTTATTTTCCTCCTACGTATGCAATTTTGTCTTCCATTTTTCCTTATATATTTCCATATACCTTCCTTTCGTAACCTCTTTTAGCACATTCAACCGCGCCTCACTTTTACTTTTAACTGCTTGCATCACTCTTCATTCCACCACTCACTACTGACATTCTTACTTCCTACTTTAGCAAACCCACACATTTCTCTTGCACTATTAACAAACGTTTCCTTCATTTGTGTCCAAATTTGTTCAGTTTCATCTTGCCATTCAACTGAGTGATTTGCAAGTGCTCTAACTTACTTTTCCTTAAAGCCCTGTTCACTTAACTTCTCACTCTTAACTCTCTCGTTTCCTTCCTTTTATCTTCCCCTCCATTCATGATCCCACTAACTTAATTTTACATAATACAACATAATGATCTGATATTTCTATTCCCAACTCTCTCACTGATTAAACATTCACCACATACTTCTACATCTTCAACAAAAAATCAATCATACTTTTCACTTCGATACCATCTTTGCCTACACAAACTCTCGTATGCTTATGGATACTCTTGTGCTCGAAGAGTGTATTACTTAACCTGTATTACCTATCTCCTCGCAGAAATCAATCACCTTCCTATCATTCTGATTTTCTCCCCAACCCTAAAAAACCCGTTATACCACCCCTTTTTCGATCACCTTTCCAACCTTTCAATTCACCCAACTCGATCAATCTGAAGCCCCTGCTCATCCCGTCCAAAACATCGTTTAGGTTATATCAGAAAGTCCCGCTCTCCTCAACAACACCCTCAGATGGACCATATGTTACAGCAACACATACCTTGACCTTCTCAAACTTAAATTTTATAATTAGGATTCTAGTACTAGCACAAACAAAACCCACCATAGCTCTGTGCCATAAAACACTCGTCAGAATCGCAACTCCTCTCACTCCAGCACACACACACACATTTCACCCCACACCACTCGTCTTCGGCGCTTTCTTTCATCTTTGTTTATGTCACATCAAGCAAATCAAATTTCTTCTTCTTCTAAATACATCCATCGGCTCTCTACTCTTCTCCACATTTATTCCTCTAACATTCCATTTTCTCAGACGTTTCATAGTTTCGCCGAAAGATACAAGGTCGCTTACGACTAGGTCTGAAACCTGAAACATGCATAAGCATTCTTAGCGTAAAGATAAGTGGTAGTGAGTCGATAACCCAACTTCCACTTTCCTTTTAGTCACTTCCTACACCACGCAGAACACGGGCTGTGGAAATTTTCTCCCTAGCGCACAAGATATATAAAAAAGTATGTGCGCGATAACGGAGAGCCTACTGCAATGTAAGAATATGGATATAAGCGAAAAAGGGGTGAACCATTGAACACTGGAACATCATTAGATGTACCCTAACGTTCCATATGCCCAATGGTGGGTAACCTCAGAACATTAATTTTAATATCTTTATTTCAGATTATTGGTGGTGCTTTAGCACTTCCTATTGGGTTGGAGGAGAATAGTTCGTTGAATGACTGGTTTTCTTCCAATGAACAGAGAGAAATATATAATAAAATTGGCTTAAAATCAGTTGGCGGTGGTTGTAATTTAGATGTTCCAAAAATTGCCGAGGTCTACGCCGTTCGTGGAATGGATAGCAATATGTTGGAAAGGTTTTGTATTTTAGATTTATATTTTAACTTTGTAAATTTTATTATTGGACAATTATGGTCAAATAATTTATGCGATTTGATAAATTCCTGTTTTTTTTTTTTTAATCAAGAGGTTTGATAAAACCTTTTAATGAAAAAATAATAAAAGGAGTGAGTAAGATAAACCATTGATTTTTTCCCCCCACCTTCTGAAATATGGTAATAGGCTATTTAAAATAGTTAAAATTTAAAAATTATACCCTTTTTGCTTACTAAACTTGTATCTATTTGAAATTAGTATGGAACATTTGCTTGATTGTTGATCTTTTATCCACTTTCCGAATTATTATTTCTAAAATTTACTTACATAGTAATTATCCCATTTGTATATACCTATGTAAAATTTAGATTGTGTTAATTGCCTTTCAGAATTAATATCCCAAAGAAAAGAATGAAATTTGCAAACGCTTGGCAGTTGTTTGAACATTATTTAACAAAGGCAGATAATTCGCATCAAAGAAGAGTTTTTCGTTCTGTATCTGGTGCGAGAGACCCTCTCAATACTGCCGCTCCTTTCCCCCAGATATTTAGTAAAGAAGTTAATTGTGACGGATTGATAAAATCATCGAACGAAAAAATTAAAAGTAAGTAATATATATAATGTCAGTTACGCAAAAAGGAATCTCGCAAAATTAAAATTTTAAAAGTCAAAAATCTTAAAAATTTTGTTCTATTACCCAAATCTTTTATTTTAGGTCTCGTTGGAACAGTTCCTTCTGCAGCAAACCTTTACCAAGGAGATTGTGTTGGCAACTATCTTAGAAACATTTTCGAAGTTGGGAGGAAAATAAATATATTAAAACTTCCAGAAGTATTTAACGGGCTTATGGAGAAGGAAATTTGGGACTCTTATATTGAAGAATTTTTACAATTAACCCAAGCTTATGAGGATAAAAAATTTATTTCAAATGAGGACAGCGATTCAGATTAAACCAAAATTTGTATATATTTTATTTATATTATATAAATATTTTATTAATAAATCAAAATTTTGTATACATGTATATAATTTTATTTACACTTTAGATAAATACAATCTATTCTTGTTTTGGAGTTGTTTTGTTACCTTCAATTTTTTGTCGAATTTTTTGAAATTCATCTTCAACTATATCGTCTTCTTTGTCACGAATTTCAATAACTTCAGTTACCTTTTTGGAATAATAATAAAAAAAAAGGTAGGAAAATTTTCAATTACAATTTGGCGAAATATTTAATATTGCTCTTAATTCAATTAATTAATCATGCGGCATCCCCTCACCTCTGGAATATAAAACTGAAGCATATTTTGAACACCATTTTTAAGAGTAACAACGGATGAAGGACAAGATGTACATGCGCCAACCAGCTGTAAAAGAAAGCATTAAAAAAAGGGAAGGAAGGCAAAAATATTACAAATATTGGAAAATAAAAACTTGCCAACCTTTAAATAAACAACCCCATCATCGAATCCTCTGAAAAATATATCTCCTCCATCTTCCTGAACTGTTGGTCTAATTCGTGTATCAAGGAGTTCTTTGATCATCGCAACAGTATCACTATCTTCTTCATCGTTACCAACTGAAATATAATTTTATACTCGATTCAGAAGGTTGTTAGAAATTGATATATTGTTAGCATTAATTTATGAAGCGGGAACGAAAACGCGTAGTTAGTCAAGACTTATTAATTAAAAGGTAAATCTTTATTGAAAATAAATAATTAGGCTACTTGACTACCAAGTTTATGTCGAATGTCTAGTAATTAAATAATTTATTTACTTCAAATATGGTTTATAAAATTTTTTTATGACCGTTAAATGTAAATTAAACACTTTTCAATCATACGGGAATATTTCTCTACTGAACTTTTAGTTTCAAGAACTCAAAAACTGAGAATTTCTCAAACAAAACACAATAAATAGTAGTAATAAAAATTTACAATTTTCAAGAACACATAACGAGTGTACTTCTCTAGTTTTAATTTCTGTCAACAGGTCATATATGAGAAAGTTTAAGTTAAATAGTTCATTAATAAAAATATCTAAAATCCACTAACCATGTTGTTCCATGGTGCTTTCATCAATTTCTTGAATTGCTGGAAGTCCTGTTGTAAAAAAGTCCATTATAACGGCAAAAGCTTCTGGTTTTATTAATCTCCATTCTGATTGTTCATCATCAGTCTTGAAAACAAATGAATTTTCTAGCTTATTCTTGAAGCACAGAGAATGAGCATATTTTTTGAAAAAAATAGGAATATTCCACGGCATTTTGACAACTTGGTGGTATTCTACGTAACGACTATGATCTTTTTTAAATCCACAATAATTATTTACCAAAGTTTGGCAGCAGAGGAATTATTGAAATATCAGCTGAAAATTCGACAATGGTTTTTAAATTAAGGAAAGCTTATCAAAATGAAATCTTTAATTAGTTATGTTTAACAGAGAGACGGAAATCTGTAGAAGAAGAAGACAGCTTTCACAAAACTTAATACGAAATAATATAATTTTAGCTAAAGGTAGACTTATTTGCTTGCTGCTATATCTGGGAAAATTTGCTGTCCATAATCATGAAACATATATATATTATTATATATTATATATAATATAATATATATATATATTATTATATAATATATATATATATATATATATATATATATATTATATAGTAATATATATATATATACGAAGGGGTATTTGTATTTCATAGTGGTGTTATGTTCTTGTTAACTTGGGCTGCCATAGGTGTGAATAATGCAGATGGGTTTTATGTGTGAAACCCTCGCAGACGATGCATGTTGCATTGTTAATGATCGGCATTAGCCATTTCCAATGCACCTTTCTTTAACCTTCTTTCTTTCCTCATTTTTTAATTTTCGAGTTTTATCAATCCCTCTTATCAAGACTCTACAATATCATATAGTGTGATGGGGGAAGAAAGATTGGCCAATCGGTATGTCTGGTGATCGTAGGAGCCGAGTCTAAGGGAAGGTGATAGTTGGGTTGGTCTGCCTACTACATCTATTTGCCAGGAATGCAATGCAGGCCTCGGAGAGGTCGTGATCGCCGTGAAACGGCCCTTCTATACTTTGCGGCGAAATTTGTAACATGCATTGATGGTACCATTGAATGTCAGAGGAATAAAATGTATGGTGAGAAAGAAAGAGAAGTGGTGATGGATGTTTTTAGAATGGGCAAATTTGATTTGCTCGCTGTGACTGAAACAAGATGAAAGGAAGTGAAAATTAAGGTGGTGTAGATGGTGAATGTGTGAGTGCTGGTGTCGGAGAGATGGAGAAGAAGGAAGAGAGGAGTTGCATTTTGTATGAAGTGGACGTTGTGGTATGGAAGTATGGTAACTTGGATCTGTGTGATGTCTAGAATTCCTAATGGTTAAATTTAAGTTTGAATAAGGCAAGGGTATGTGTGGTTGTGGAGACATTGGATCCATCTGAGGGGAAACGTTGAAGAGAGTACATTTTTGGGATAATTTGAATGGTGTTCTGGATGGGGTGAGTAGAGCTTCGAATTGAATAGTTTGGGGGGAGTGAATGGATTTGGATAAGGTGATCAAAAAGGGTGGTATTTACAGATGGTTTTGGGAGGTGGCGTGAGATAATGAAAATGGTAGTAAGGTGATTGATTTTGGTGAAGAGAGGAGGTATGTGTTGAGTAAATACATTCTTTAACACAAGAGTATAATAAGCTAACACTAGAGTTGGTGTAAGTATGAGATGGTATCGAAGTGAAAAGTATGATTGATTTAGTGTTGTTAGGAGGAGATGTTGAAGTAAGTGTGGATGTTAAATCAGTTAGCGGTTTAGGAATGGGATTATCCGATCATTATGTGATTCTATGTAAAATTAAGTTATGTAGTGGGGGCTTGGAATGGAGAGGAAGGGTGATCGACAGGAAAGTAGGCTAATAATTAAGAGGAGTAGTTAAGTGAGTAGCAGAGATATATAAGGATAGAGTTAAGTAAGCAGCGCTCGCAGTAAAACGTTGAATGATGAAAAGTTGATATAAAAATTGGGGGGGAATGAAGAAGCATTGGTTGTAGTGCAAAGGACGTTTGTGGTGTGCTAAGTAGGAAGTGAAATGTTAAACAGTGAATTGAGTGGTATGAAGAGGTGATGAAGGGTTAAAGGTAAAAAGAAGCGTGATTGAATATGCTAAAAGAGAAAATGATGAAGACTCAAAAGAAGATGCTTGGAATTATATAGGACGGAAAAGAAATACTAACAAGGTTGTATCTATGCGAAGAAAACAGGGTAAATGAATAGTTTGGAAGGAGGATGACATGGAATTACAAGGGAATAGGAAAGCTTTCGGAAGGAAGCCGCGGAAGGTTAAAGAATGGAGAATAAAGGGGAATTACTGCATTAGAATACATGAATAGGGATGGGTGGTGTGGTAAGCTGATGAAGTAGGTGTGAGAGGAGTGTGAAGAAGCATTCGAGAATTGGAACAATATTAAACCAAGTAAAATTGAAGAGTGATGAGGTGAATGTGATTGGTTTTGATGGTGCAAGAAGAAAGGTATTTTTGGGGATGAAGTATTAGTAGCGAGGAGGTAATGGGGTAGTGAGAAAGTTGAAGATAGGTAAATCTGCAGGAGGCATAGATAATTACTGGTGAAATGATCAAAGAAGGCAGGCGAGAATGGTGATTGATGTGGATTTGGGATAGTTGTGTAATAAGCGGTTTATAGAGGGTAGAGTTAGGGATGTGGGGAGAAGCGGTAATAGTAACTTATATAAGGTAGGGAGAAAAGGGGAACTTGTAGAAATTATAGGAATAAGTTAACTGAGTGTTGTAGGGAAGGTATAATGCTGGTATTTTTGGTCGAACGAGTGCGTCGAGTGTGACTGAAGACTGATTGGTGAAGATAAAGGTGGTTTAGGAGTGGTAGAGGATGTGTGGATACAAATCTTACATATGAAACAAAATGATTGAAATGAAGGGAGAAGAAGAATAAGATTGTATTTAGGTTTAGGATTTGCAACAGGCGTATGATAGAGTAATAGGGAAGCGTTATGGGCGGTGTTAGTGATATATGGTGTTTGGGGTAGGTTTGAATGAAGTCAAAAGTATGTATGACGATAGTGAAGCGTGTGTAAGAATTAATGGTGTCAATGGTGATTGGTTTAGGATTAAGAGCGGAGTAAGACAGGGTTGTTAATGTGTTACGTCTCCTATGGTTATTCAATTTGTATATTGGATGGGGTTATGAAAGAATTCGAGGTGGGATGGCAGGAAATGGTGTCAGAATGGTGGAGAATGGAGATGATTGGAGGGTGCCCTCTATTATATGCGGATTATTTGGTTTGTGTGGCGAATTGAAGAGAGTTTTGAGAGGATTGGTAAAGAAGGGGAGGGTTATGGCAGGGTGTGTAAAAGAGGGGCTTGAGAAGTCAAACGTGGAATAGAGTAAAGGTTATGGTTCGTGAAGTGAGGAAAACTCCTCAGTGTGAAGCTGGTTAGATGGTTGAGCAGCTAGAACAAAGTGTCTGAGTTTAAAATATTTTGGATATATGTTGGATGGAAGGGAACGGATGATGCAGAGTGTAGTAGGAAAGGTTGTGAATGGAAGGTAAGGGGGCTGGTGCAATTAAATCGTTGGTGAAATATGCAAAGGGATAAGTCTTGAGTGTGCTAGGGTTTACATGAGGTGTATGTGTACTGTGTTATTGTAAATGTGGTAGTGAGAACTAATGGTTGGAAATAGGAGTATAAGAATCTAAGTTCAATGTGTTAATGGAACATCTTAGGGGTGGTAGGTGTGAGAGAAATTGATAAAAAGAGAGGATGAACGTATTAGAGCAGTGGTTCTCAGAGTGAAGAAAGGGGTAATGAGAGAATAAAATGAAAGTATGTTGAAGATGGTTTGGTCATGGTGGAAAGGATAGTTGATAGTCGGTTGGTTAAGCGGAATGTATAGGTTGGTCGAGTGTGTTGGGAACCGACGGCTGGGGAGAACCGGGAAGACGAAAGTGTATTGCGTCATTAAATCATCATCTAAAGGAAAGGAAGAATGTGAGTTTGGCAAGAGGCGAGAGTAAGGGATGGATGATAGGAGAGAATGGCGGGTTTTGTATGGGGGCATGGTTGGTGGCCCAACGCTGGGGGGGGATGAAACTATACTTAGACGATTTACATACTAGTGAGGGTCCGTCGGTGCCATGATGCTGCTAACGGCGTGGATTTCTTCTGTGAGAGCTCTTCACTAATTAAATATGGTACAGAGGGGGCGGTAAAGGTGGGCTTTCATTTCTACTTTTCATGTTCTCCTACTGCTTTTTCTTTTCCGATGCTTGTTCAGCACCTTACCCCCATCTTGGGGCAAAGAAGAAGGTGAAGAAAGAAAGAAAGATTATATTATTATATATATATATATATATATTATTATATATATATATATATATATATATATAATATAAATATATATATATATATATATATATATCATATAATATATATTATATATATATATATACTTATTATACTAACAAAACTTTTCTTGTTTTGGAAAAGTTTTTACCCTCATTTTTGTTGAATTTTTTGAATATCATCTTCCAATGATCGTCTTCTGCAAAACTTATACATCCTGTATGGGGGGCATCTCTTGTAAGATGCGAAGAATACTCAATACAGTGTTGTGTGTGTGTCGTAGGAGGCAATGAAATGGAAGAGTAGAGAGTTGACAAGTGTAGGCTAATAAGTTGTAAAATTTTAGATTTTTAGGTGTAATGTGTACATATATGAGTGGTTGATTGTGTATGTTTGCATATATTTGTATGGTTATTCGAGTGGTTGTGTGGGCTTGCGTGGATAGCTTTATATTCACTTCTCTAATTTTCGTGATTTTCTTGTTAATTTCTAATCTCTTTGATACAACCTCTCCGACATCCTATAATATATTATATTTATGCGAAACCCAAATATCTAGAGAATCATTCTCACATGATCTTAATATAACTACAACTAATTGGGCAATTTCCAACTGAAACCTTGAAGAAGAAATTGTGTGTAATGTTGATGTTTTACCTGGAGGGAGAGGGGGAAGAGTTGCCAAATTCCTGATGAGATGACAATGTGACAGGATAATTCGTGAATTTTTATGTTTGAAGTACTAGATTCTAATTTCGGTTTTTTTTAATTTAAGTTGAAGGTCAAGTATGTGTGGTTGTAAACATTGGTCCGTCTGAGGGTATGAGGAGAGTGAGACTTTCTGGAATGATCTTAATGATGTTTTCATAAGTTAAAAGAAACAGCAGATAGATAGGGTTGGGGACCATAAATGAATAGAATTGGTGATAACAGAAAGAGGCAGCGGAAATAAATTTGAGAAGAGCTAAGCAGGAAAATTGGGAATGCTAGTAAGCGTGGTTGGTTTCCGTGAGGAAATAGGTGTGTGTGTAGTAATCCACTTTTCAACAAAAGAGTATATCATAAGTATACCTGTGAAGTTGTTGTAAGTGAGATGTAACGAAGTGAAAAGTATGATTGACTTTTGTATTGGTGAAGATGATGATGTTGAAGTAACGTGGATGGATGTTAAATAAGTGAGGGGGATGTAATCTTATAAGATTACTTGTTTTATGTTATGATATAGATGAGTGGAATTTGGATGGATGAGGAAAGGGGGTAGGAAGGAAGGTGGGCGAGAATTTAAGAGGGAGAAGTAAGTAAACAGGAATAAATGAAATATTTAAGAAGAGCTTGGCAAATAAAAATTCTAATGAATGACAAGAATGAACTGAACAAATATTGGACGGAAATGAAAGGAATCTTTTCTATGTCGTGCTAACAAAAGTTGTGGAAGAGGAAAAGCAAGAAGTAGAATACTCAACAGTGACATGGTGAAATGAAAAAAGTGATGCCATGCCTTAAAAGTAAAAGGAGGCGTGGTTGATGTGCTAAAGCAAATGATGAGTTCAAAAGATTGGTGTTAGGAATTATAATAGCGGAGGAAAAAGGAGCTGATATGCAGAGGAAATGAGATAAATGAGAAAGTTTGGAAGGGGATGAAGATGGGATTACAAGAGAATAGGAAGTTTTTCTGGAAGGAAGTGCGAGGTTAGAATGAGAGTAAGGGGAATTGCATAGAATAATGAATGAGGAATCGCTGTATATCTGATGAAATGGATAGTGAGAAGAGTGGGAGGGAAACACTTCGAAACTCTGACATAACATTGGAGTAATGAAGAGGTATTAATTCGATGTCTTGGGTTTGATAAGGTAATAATAAATTACATTGGATATTTGGGGCTGAGCGTAAAGGGTAAGGATGTGAGAAATGTGAAGAATGGTAATCTGCGGCTAGATGGAAATTAACTGGTGAAATGATAATGAATGGAGGCGAGATTGGTGATTGATTGGAATTGAAGTTGTGTAACAAAGTGGTCATTGAGAGTATATTAATGAAGATTCAGAAGTGCTTTAAGCAGATACTAATGTATATGTACACTGCATACGCAGATGTAAATTTATATAGTGTTGTAGGGAAGATATGTGCTGGTATCTCTTGGTTGAAAAGAGTAAGTCAGTGATTGAAAGACTGCTATTCAGAAGACGATGCCATTTACAAGTGGTAGGGATGTGTAAGATGACATATTTTTACATTGAAACAATGGTTAGGAAAGAGAAAATGAGAAGAGAATAAATTGTATTTAGTTTTTATGGACTTGCCCAAAGGCGTATGAAAGATTAATGAAGGAAGCTTTGTGGCAGATGTTTTTGTGGTAGGTTTCTGAATGGACATCAAAGTTGTTATGACGAAGGGTAAGCGGGTGAAGAATTGAAAGGGGTTATAAACGTTTTACATAATTAATGAGGAGACGAGTGGGATGTGTTAATGTCTTCTTGGTTATTTCATTTGTATATGGATGGGGTTATGAAAGAATTAGAGAGAGGGTGGTAGGGGAAGGTGTAAGGTTGTAAAGAATGGGAAGAGAGTGGGGTTGCCGCCCTGTTATTTAGTATGCAGGTGATTTGTGTTTGTGTGGTGATCATGAAGGAGAGTTTAGTAGGATTCGGTAGAGGGGTTTTGGAAGGTTGTGTAAGGAGGGGGTTCTAAAGTTACTGTCGGATAAGAGTACAGGCTGATGGTAGCGGTGAGGGAGCCGGGTTAAAGTCATCTTAAATGGTGAGCAACTGGACTTGATATGGAGTTAAATATTTAGGATATAGTATGTTGGATGAAAAGGAGAGTAGTAGGAAAGTTTGTGAATGGTAGGAAGGTAGGTGGTGCAATTAATCTGGTGATTTAAATGGACTAATTTGAGAGCGATAGGGTTTTTGCTATTATAGTAGTAAGGAGGAGTTTGAAAGTAAGATATATAGAGAGGTAAAGGTTTGGTAGTAGAGTGAAGAGAGTCCGTAGTAGAGTATTTTAAATGGTCAGAACTAGAAAAGTTCTGAGTTAATAATATTTAGAATTTGTTGGATGATGAACTGGAGAAGGATGACAAGTGTGTGGTAGGGACGTATTGTGTAATGGTTGGAAGGTGGTTGTGACTAAATCTTTGGTGAAATGTAAAGATACTAATGTCTTAGAGTGCGCAGAGTTTCTGCAAGAGGAGTTATGTTGTTTCCTTGATTACTGTATAGTATTGACTATGGGGGTGAATAAGGGTGTATAAGATCTAAGTACAACATGTGTTGAGATGGACAAATCGTTAGGAGGATGGTTCGTGAGAGAAGATTGATAAAATGGATAATGAATGAAGAAAGAGAGTTGTGTGTTGTGAAGAAAGGCATATAAATGAGAGTACATTGCGATGGTTTGGTTATATGGAAGGGTGGATGATGGGTCGTGTTGAGGATGTAAATGGTGAGTGTGCTGAGGAATCATACTGGCGGGAGACCAAAGGACAAAGTAAAGTGGATTGAATCAGTAAAGGAGTGTTGAAGTAGAGGAATGTGAGTTTGGCAGAAGCTAAAAGAAAAAGATGGAGGCAGAGATGTGAATGGCGGGGTTTGTGAGGGGGGGGTTGGTTTTGGCGTTTGCTCCAGGGGATGAACTCCATATTACACGAGATACACACGTGAGGGTCCTTCGTAGTATCACATAAGGGTATTAAGGGGGCGGTAAAGGGGGGCTTTCCTTTCAACTTGCGTCATTTTCTACTACTATTTTCTGTTTCGGTGTATTCTACGCTCACCCCCAATCTGGGGATGGAAGGTAGAGGATATATATATATATAAATATATGATATATTATATTTATATATATATTATAAATATATTATTACTATAATATATATATCTTTTTACTATATATAATATATATATATATATATATTATATATAATATATATATATATATTATATATAATATTATATATATAATATATAATTATATTATATATATATTATATATATATATATATATATATATAACAACTCAATTGAACACAATCTCCCCCTACTAAAATATTGCTACATAATTTTTAGCAACATTTTAATGTTTGCCACACGCTGCGGCGCCGCGTGGAGCTAGTAAATTTTTATGCCCACTCCGACTCTGGTTCAAGCTCCATTATTTTAAAATATGTAGTTCCAGCTCAAAACACTTTTATTTGATAGTAAAAAAAAAATTTTTTTTTTGTTCTTGCTCCATCAAAAAACTTGCGCTTCTGGGCACTGACAATAAATCTTACTTTGTTCTCTTACATTGTACCATCATAAGTATACATTTCTTTTTTGAAGTCTTATTAATTTTTCTGCCTTATGGTTTGTACTTACTTCAAGATCTATAAATAATTCCCTCTGTGTTAATTATTTAACTACTAATTCTAAACTCAATTGTTCTTCAATTATTTGAATCCCAAAGTGCATAACCAAATTCATTCATTCTTTGTATCTTTTTTTTTGAACCTCAGTTTTAAGTGATTTTAATATTCATTACTGTGGATTGCTTTATTCTAATTCACACAATATGAACTGTTGACCTATCATTTAAATATGTTTATAACAACTTTAAAGATTTATTTAGTGCTGCAGCCTATTCTTATCCCTGTCTGTTTTCATGATGAATCTTTAAAGTTCACAAAAGTATGATGAGAATGTTACAAAAATTAAAAATGTATATAAAGAAAAAAGCAATTTATCTGAATTTAAGTGTTTAAGTATTTTTCTAAACAATAAACACATTAAAATATACTTGTCAGCTAGTGTGTTAACAATAAAAAATAAAAATATTGTTTAATTACAAATTAAAATCATACTATAGATATACAATTATATATAGATATACTACTACCTTTTAACGTGCTTTATCCCTTATGCAGGGGGTAACACGGGGGGACCACAGGAATACTTTAAGAGGGGTATCCAAACCACGCACCAACGTGTATGCAATCGAGTTTTAATTTTTGCCTCCAGGTAGATAAAACTCCAACTGCTTCGCAGAGGATTTGAACCAGCGTCCTCTTGTATGAGAAGCGGTGACTCAACCTTCTGCGCAACGAGGTGTTCCTATTTCTAGAATTTCACCACATTTAAGTTTAAGTTAAGTTAATTTAAGTTAGAAAGGCAACTTTCAGAAAATTTAATTCACAGAATTCTCATTTACTAACAATTTTTATGTTCATAATGTTAAAAAACCTTTCTAAATGCCTCATTTTCTCATATTTTTTAAAAAATCTCTCACTGGAGTAACAATGCGATATAAAAGCCATATATATATATGGTAGCTGGGTTTGGGTCCTGCTACTACTTATTTAATACCCTGAAAAGTTCTATGCATGCCTAGACTCCTGTGCATGATTGAGCTATTTACCAGTTATGGGGAGACAAGGGGCAGGTGATGTGAATAAATATTTATATATGCTAATATAAATATATTATTATATATATATAATAATATATACTATATATATATATATTATATAATATATATATATTTTATAATATATAATATATATATATAATCTTATACTTATATATATATTATATTATAATATATATATACAGTATAATTATATAAGGTAAGTATATAGTTATAAAAAACTACACCTCGAGATAAAAGATTAATACAAATTAAATCAAATATTATACTGAACTCACCCGGAACAATTTCGTGAATTGAATTTGGAGTTATAAACTTTGATAAACACTTGAACGGTAAAATGTGAAATTTTACATTTTTGTTTCCCACAATTAACTTTGCTGGGGTTTTCTGCTGACATATGCAGAAAGGGAATGATGAATGATGCGCCTGACTGTTGCTGTGATAGCGATAGTTGTGTACATAATCTTTAAATAAATATATATATATAATATATATATATAATAATTATATACTATATATATATATATATATAATATATATTATTCTATATATATATATATAATATATATATATATATATATTATATATATATAATATATATATATATATATAATCATTATATTTATAATAATAATAAATAATAAAATAATAATATCATAATAATAATATATAATATCCATTAGTTTTTTACTTGACCTTATAAAAAGTATACTATATATACTATAATATATTATACGTATA
>JABUQX010042633.1:35000-38784 GCA_015478945.1 Trachelipus rathkii
ACTTCCACAAAAAAATTTGCGATGCTTCTTTGAAAGGTCTCAGAATTTCTTGCAAATTCTCTAAAATTATTTTTTTTTGGTTTTATAGCCAGGGATGGAAGTTTTAACTTCAAAGCTGCAATTTCTAACTGCTCTGCTTGACTGACAGCTTCGTTTATCATAGGTAATGAACTATTCCATCTTGTTTTACAAATTCTGTATTTGTTTGGGATTATGTGAGTTTTTTTTGAATAGATTGCTTTTGTAATCATTCAACTTTTTGGGAAATCTTTGATATTTGTAATGATTTTGAACTTTTAAACAACAAACTAACAAAATAATTTCAGTACTATTTTTTATCCAGTTCTTCCATACTTCCAAATTGATTTCTTCTCTCAATTGGGGACACCTACTGAGAGGATTTTTGACATCAAGGAAGCAATTCTGAGAAGACCTAGGAAAAAAATGGAGAATCGAAAGTACCTTAAAGTCTAAGTATTTCTAAGTTCATCACCATAATGATATAAGACAAGTTATGGGCTAGCTCTTGTACTGCCCTCAATGCCCATCACCTGCCATTAACTCAAGATAGAGGATAGAAGGAGTAACAGATGGGAGGTGGAAGGAACTGATGCTGATTAGTTGGTGTACATCAAACCATTCTAGTTTCGGTTATGAACAAGGATCGAGACCTGGAAGAGGAGGGGTGATGGTCAGCAAGATGAAAATTAGGATAGACACCACGAATCTTTGACCAACAATTACAGTTCTGCAAATGACAGTAACACTATACGAACTATTACAGTTCTGCAACTCACACTAAACTTAACTACATGAGATAAGTCTGGAACTGATGTTAAACAAACAATTACAAGCAATAGATCCATAAATTATATAAAACTAGCAGTTATTATTATTATATCATTGAAAATTAAATCAAACAAACTAAACTGATAAATGCATGCAAAGCGTAATAATTTTACTCGAGGTGATTTCTTATACAAAAAAAAGATTCTAGGGAAAGTGAAAATGGAAATTTTATTTTGTTTTTTTAAATTATCTACTACTTAGGAAGGGGTCGGAATTTAAAAAAAAACTTCAAAGAAAAGAACGGTACTACTTTTATATAACCTAGAATAACTGATGAATTTTTTTTAAATGGCGAACCATTAACTAACTGAAATTAAAATTGATTTTTTTTTTCCCCCATTTCCACAGCCCTGAAAATTTTGAAGGAAAATGCCTAATTTTTTTTAAATCCCCGAAAGAAATTTGATTTTGTATCAAAGTGTCTATATTTGTCATATATATTATAATATATATATGTATATATAATATATATAGATATATATATAGAGACATATATGGCACAGAGAAAATAATGTTAATACATAGGTTATAGGAATAATTAGAATTGGGCTAATTATAACTTGAAAATTATTAATAATAGTTTATTAAAAAAATGTATAAAAAAGTGCAGAATATGATGAAGAAAACAAATATCATAAATGTAATACATTATTTTACTTTAGAAATTTTTTTTATGGTAATCAAATCAATGTCAGAATGGTACTCCGACGTACGCATCTGTAAGTTCATTTAATTAACTAGTGAAATTATACAAGATGTATTATTATTTTCTTAATTTTAATTTTAAAAAACAACAATTTGCTTAAGTTTTCGTAGGAACTAAGCTCCAATCATTAAAGAGAACTAACTAGAGAGCTAGCTAACTAACCAATAGCCAACTGACTAACCTAAAAAAAAAAAATATTCCTTTCCTTGTTGGGAAACAATTTAATTTCATTCCTTTAGCTTTGAACTCTTTCCAATTCCCAAAATCTGTTGGATATCTTGTCACACAAATATTTCAAATACAAAATCTCCATTTCCCTTCACATCTAATATATGTTTGACATCCGACCCCTAGCCCTATCCGAAAGTAGAGGATATAAAAAATTTACATTATGGAAGGAGGGGATTCTTATCAGTAGTCTCATACAGAAAAAAATTTGTTCAACTTTTAAAGCCATTTAAAGAAATAACTGTGGAAGCAATTAAGCATGAAGCTACTTGTTCACTTATTTCCACAATTCAGACTGCTTTATCCCTAACGAAAGCAAAAATCAGCTGTTTTTTTCTGGAATTCATACAATAATAGAACTCCAGAAGTAAGTGAAAAGCAGATTTCCAGCATATTTTACATAACAAATACAACTATATTTATCATCAATGTTAGATCCGAGATTTAAAATGAAATTTCAAAAAGAGAAAACCTTTATCTAACAGGAAATTATTTAGGAGCGAAGTTATTTTAAAGTTCTCTACTAGCATTGGACTGTTTTGCAGGTAGCCAGTCGACGAGTGATTCAAGTTGCCGGTTTACTTTTGATATTTTGTGGAATGTTTGGAAAATTTGGAGCTTTTTTTGGAACATTGCCTAATCCTGTAATTGGAGGTGTATCTTAAGAGACGTTAAGGTTTTAAGTGTTTAAGTTTTGAATTAAAGTTTAGCCGTTTGATATTTTGTTGCGTTGGTTTCCTTATTTTAGTTTTCAATTATTAAAACTTTATTTGAGATCCGTGGATACAGACTAGTAGCCATAGTTGTTATTAACCGGCAGACTGCCATTTTGAAAAGAGTAACAACCGACTTAAGAGTTAACTGTCTGAATAGTTTATATTAATTTAGTTTTCAGAAAATTGGAATTGTGACAGTTAATATTTAAACTTTAGTAACTTTAATAGTAGGTTTTATGTTACAATAACATTGAATATTTTCGGATTTAGTTAAAAGCAGATACGAACTTTGAAAAATAACTTTGAATAATTTTGCATTCAAGTAAGAGTAAGTGCAATCTCATAACTGACTTTGAATATTTTGGAATTGATTTGAATCGACTTTGAACATTTATGGGTTTTGTGAACCACTTTAAATATTTTTTAGATTTAGATAATTTGATGTATCGTGGGATTTATTTGAAGTCATTACCATATTTTGGAACCACTTTAAGTATTTTTGGACTTTGAATATTTTTGAAATTATTTTGAAGCAACTTAGCCTGTTGTGGGATTTATTTGAAGTCACTTTACCATATTTTGGAACGACTTTAAATATTGGACTTTGAATATTTTTAGAATTGTTTTAAAGTGACTTTAAATATTTTTGAATTTATTTTGCAACAGCTTTGAAGGGTTGGAGTTTATTTTGTAACGACTTTAAATACTTTAAATATTGGAATAAAACTTGGAATGGGTTAAATCTATATAAAATACAATCTCACTTCGTTCTTGAAACATGTGAATATTTTGAATTTTAACACGATCTTTTGGAAAGAGTTTTTGGAATTTGAAAGTTGATGGGGATTCGTATATGACTTTTTAGAGTGATTTGAAACGATTTCATCATTCGTTGAGACCGGGTGAAGTCGGGAATTAACTTAGCATAAATTTTGGGTACATGCAATAAATAAATTGGTCGATTGAAGTAACTTGGTTTGAATTTATTTTAATTAACATTTTTAAGATTTTAGGGTCTTTTTGGTTGTACTTTGGTTTAACTCAGGACATATGATAGGTGAATTAAATCAAATTGGTTTATAGTAAGTTTCAATTAAAGCACTTTAATAATTAATTAGAAATTGTTAACAGTTACAATCACTTAGTTGAGTTTGAAGTATATGCAAACAAATTGATTATCAATAAACATTTTCGAATTGTATTCTCCCTTTAGTAACATACTGGTTGGAATTTAACGATTAATTATAATAGTGAAGTACTATTTATGAAATAACATAGTACATAT
>JABUQX010042634.1:0-10000 GCA_015478945.1 Trachelipus rathkii
CATATTATACTGGCAACTAAGAACTAATGGTTCATACTAATATATAATGATTAATATTATATTAATATATATATATTATATATTTTTATATATATATATATATATTATTTATATAATATATATATATAATATAATAATACTTAATAATATATTATATATAATAATATAATATATATAATATATTATATTTATATTTAATTAATATATATTATATCTATATATTAATATTATAAATATATATTAATAATATAATATATTTATATTATATATATATAATAATATATATTATATATATTTATATATATTATATTAATATATTATTATATAATATATTATATTATAATTATATATTAATAATTTATATATTATATATATATAAATATATATATATATATATATATTATATATTATATTATATTATTATAATATAATATATATATATAATCTATATATATATATATATATATATATATATATATATATATATATATATTATATATATATAACTATAAATATATATATTTATATATATATACATATATATATTTAAAATATAATAATAATATATATATTATATATATATATATATATATATAATATATATATATAATATATCATATATATATATATATATATATATATATATATATATATATACTTTCATCCATAGTCATGGTAACGAAGCCTGTAAATTTGCCAGTTCCAAATTTGGTTTCACTATCTATTTAAATTAGCAAGCGATAAAACATTTTTGCGAAAATTTTCTTTATATTACATTTAAATTATTTTAAGAATAAAATTTTTGTTCATAAATACATTAATTTTTTATGTAACATGAACGACCAAGCATATCTAGCAACACAACATCCACTACTTCAAATCCTTTTCTATGTGACTATGAATTGTTTTCGTCGTTTCTAACTAGCAATCACCATAATTTAACAGCAAGTTTAGTGCCTTATTATCTAATGTGTCTGTATGTGGGTAGGGGTAGGAGGGTGGGGAGCAGGGTGAGGAACCTTAAAATCTTGATGCAGATTCTAACTCCAACCGACGTTATTGCGGTGTTGTAAGCTGAGATGACAGAATCAGATATATGATCGAGGTTGGTGTATTGTGGAACATTTTTGCCTATGGTTTAAGATGATCCAGATTTCATGAGGAATGTGTGATTCGAAAGTCATATTCATTTGGACGGTTTCATCAATCGGCATACAACTCGCTTCCTTGGTTTTGAATGGTCAGATTCTATCTTCCAGAAACCGCTCCATAGTGCACGTTTCACAATATGGTGTGTTGTCTCGGCACATGGTCTCTTAGGCCCCTATTTCATTGAAGATGAAGAAGGAAGTGTTCTTACCGTCAACCAAGAACGCTACAAGGACCAATTGTTTCGTTATAGGAAATGGTTATTTTTATTTATTTTTTTTTATAATATTGTTAGGAATAATAATGTATTTATTAATTTTAAGTGTTAAGAAATTGTTTTTAAAGTTGCTAAATATGAAATAATAGAACTCCAAATTTCATATTTATAGCATTTGTATATGGACAAAATTTAAATTATAGCGATAACAGACGAATTTCACAGATTTCCATGAAATTTATGGGAAATCTTTGAAATGATCCGTAATGAAAGAAAATTTGAAAAAAATTATTTAAAAAATAAGCCTGAAAAAAGTTATGAAATCTCGCTTTCGTGAGATAGTATTTAAGCGTTTTTAAAACCTATTTGGATCGACTGGAGGGGGAGTGAGGGCCTCTTTTATTCTTAAGAGAGTTTTTGTGTTGTGTATTGTTGTTATGCCTTGTTAAATAAACTTGAGTTCGCTCTTATATTTTATTGTTTTTACCCAGCTTGACACGGGTCTGGAGAGGTTTAGCGAATGGAGACATCCGCATTTCCTCTGGATGCATCCTTCCTCCACGATATGGGAAATAGACACTGCATAATATATATCTATATATATATAATATATAAAGAAGAGAAAAATATATTTTATATAGTTATATATATATATATATATATTATATATATATATATATATATATATATATATATATATATATATTATGGAATCATGACACAATAACCGATGATGAAACAATATTGGAGTGAAGGGATGAATACTAAGATAATGGGCGAGGGCAGGTTCGAAAGTTCACTTGATTTTTAGAATTTATTTAAGACCAGTCCCAAATTGGTTGCCTCTTAAAAGAGACAACCAAACTATAACGTTAATTCCTAGTGCGTTTGGAAAATTCACTACGCTGGATCTGGATTTGGAAACACCAATCTCAAATTTAGAAGCAACGACCTTTACAATAAATTGTGGGAAGCAATGTCAATTTTTAAAAACTTTAGGAAAAACCTCAGTTTCTTAATTAACTCCAGCAACAAATGAGAATAACTTTACCATTCGAGTCCAGCAGAAAACTCGCTACTCATTGCTAGCAGTAAACGATTTTAGCAATAGTGTTGCCAAAATCCAGAATTTACTTGAATTTTATCCCATTACATTTCCCCCCACCAAGTTCCAAAGGAACTTAAAAAATCTTTAAACAAAACATGAAAAGTATTACACAAAGTAAGACAATAATACATGATACCTTAAATAAGAACACAAATAAATATATACTACTGAACCATCGTCATAAAGGAATGATATTGTTTCTCCTGCTAAGTCTATTTTTAATTTATTTTTCTACAAAAGTTTCCTCCCAAAAAATGGGGTACTCACATGTACCTAAAACGTGGAAAACTGATTCCTCAAAACTTTTACCATGGATTTTTAAACCCAGCATTACACTTCCTAAAGTCTTCAAAATGTTATCAGAGCCTGCACCTTTGATATACAGTGTACTAAAAAATCGTGTTCTATTCCTAAAGACTGTAGAAACTCTTCAGAAACTAAGCCATGTTCTGCTCCAGAATCCATAATTGCTTTATAAATTCCTCCATTTATTTCAGCATCTATATACAACAACTTCATTGGTCTAAGCACGTGACCTTTAAATGGTTCAGAGGATATCAAAACTGTCGACCTGTCTCTTATATATACCTGATCCTGATCCACTTCTTCAACATGGTCTTTACTCTCATATATATATATATATATATAATATATATATAATATATATATATATTATATATATATATATATATATATATATATATATATATATATATATATATATATATATATATATATATCACATTTACTTTGTGAAATATTTTCGACTTCATTCTGTTCTCTTCCATTTTCCTTATTTATATTCTCTAAGTTTAAATCTGTTTCTTTATCATTCTTGGTTCTACTGTCTTGTTCTAATCTAAAAGTAACTTTTCAGGATTTCAATTTCCTTTGTTCTTTTGGTTTCTAATTACTCCGTATTCCCCCTCGCAACAAGGAGCATTCACATTTAACACCTGGGCCAAGTCAGTAGACTGAGACCTACCAGCCATATGAGACTCTTGGCTATACATTCCTTGAAACTGACTCAAATCCCTTCTAACAATGTCTTCGGATAATTTTGGCAAGCATTCTATAGTAACAGTCACAACTGCCAACTCTTCCTTCATTGTTACATTCTTAAACTGTCCTGTACTTTCTAGTTCATTTGACCCTCTATCTTTGTGGCGCGATGTTGGTGCTTTATCTCTTTTCTATAGGTACCGTAGCGGCAAGTGCTCGAGGGAACTTTTCGCTCGCGTTCCACCACCTTTACGACGCCCTCGTAGCACAAGAGGTGCTGTGTCGGCACATGAAAGTTTGTGCTGTTGTATATTAGTAACCTAGTTTATTTTCGCTGAGGTGCTTCCTTCTTTCCTGCCAACCTCGTTCTGTGAAGTCCGTCTTCTAATCGTGTCTGTGTTTCCTACTCATATATTTAATGCTCCCTCACTTTAAAGCGCGGCGTCTGGTGCTCAATCTGCACAATTTGCTTTAGATGAATTTTTGAGGCGTTCAACACCCCCTTCTTGAATAGGGCTCTGCCCGTGAGCGGCGGTGACAAAACTGTAAAAAAAAAATAATCATTAACAAAATGATCACTGAAAATTCGAGGAGGGCACAGTGAAACCTAAGTATGGCATGATTACACTACAGAATAAGCTGATAGTTTGTGTCCATTACAATTGGAATAGAGGTCATGTATTAAAAATAATATAAAATCAGCGCCCTGAAATATAGTAGGTTTATTGAAAATGGCAAATGAAGTTAATGACATTGTTAATATATAGCAAAAAATACTTATGAAGCTTTAATTTAAAAAATGAACTAAGTAAACAAAGTTAAACGACAGTGGGGCTATGGCAAGAAGAAATTGAGATACAATTATAGTATTTGGTGCTGGCCATATCATAGAGCACTGCTTGAATTAATGGTTGGGAAATATATATCAGCATTAAACTCAAGAAGAGAAGAAACTTCCTCAAAATAAATTTCCCCCCACCTATTTTAATGTCGACTTTGAACTCCAACGCGTCAAACAGAAAACCAATTAAACAATACAGATAAGTTGTAAAAAAGTTTCTTAAGACAAATACTGCATGGAATTGTGTGGGCCTGATAAGAATGAGCGTTTTTTGCTACTCAAGAAAGGCAGGAAGAACAGAAGTCGTAAATATTAGAATATTGGAAGGTATGATATAATCTAAAGGAGTTGGAGACAAGAATACAACGTAAATAAGTATCGTCGGAATAGAAGAGTAGAAAAAAATATAGAAACTACATAATGGAAGGGAAAAATAAAAAAAGAATCTTAGCGATGAATAAGATTGAAAATTGAATCGGCAACATCCAGAATTGAACTCCAGGAACAAGATGCAAACCATTAACACCTTGGCGATCCCAGTACTCTCATATGGGTTTGGAATTATCGACTGGATGCAGGAAGATTTAAACAAGCTGGATGTTATGACCAAAAAATTGCTGCACGCACAAAAGATGACATAAAAATCAATGTGTACCACGGATACATGTATCCAGAAAAAAAGGAGGAATGGGAGTCCCCACAATAATACAATAATTACAAAGCTGAAGTAATAGGAATTGGGAAGTATTAAAGGCAATGATGGAAGATTCATTGGATGGGTGCATGAACATGAAAGCTTGTAAATTTCGAATGGTTCAATCAATAAAATTAACTTTAGAAAAAAATTGAATGGATTATCTAAGAGATGTGAGAATCGATGAAGAAGTAAGAAACAATGAAAGTTTGGAGAGAGAAATAAAGAATGCTAAGATAATATACAAATAGAAGAGAGAAGAAGCAAACCTGGAATAATGTAAAAACCACACATTTGCAAAGCACCATAAAAACATACTAGATGAGGGATTCATTGACACTAATAAATCAAATGAAGTGATGATAAAAGGATGGCTAAGAGCCGAAGATGAAAGAACCATCCTAGCAGCCCAAGATCAAGCCCTCAGAACCAATTGGTTCTAAAAGCACATAAAAGGGCAAAACATAACGGATAGAATGCCAGAATGTGCCATGAATGGTCGGAATCCGGTATGTCACATGATTCTGGCTGTGAGGTTTTGCCTGCTGTAGAGGCTCAATACACTGTAATAGATACAACAACATGCATGTAGATTGATCCATGTTTAGATTATGCAAGAGAATTCGACATCAGATATAAACACAGATAACCACTGGGAACATCAACCAAGATATTATAGAAAAATAACAGAGTTTTAAATACTTTAATGAACTACAGATATCCCACACGTACAAGTCATCTCATAAATAAAGCCAGATAAGTTTATCTCACGACAAAGACTGAAAATAATTGCTGGAATCATAGAGGTCCGGAGTCCGTGGGAAGGAGACGGTCCAAGCTAGAAAGAGAATAAAGAACCTAAAAGTATCAAAACAAACCATACGCAACTTAGGGAGAAATGAAATATAGACATCGAATGAGAAAATAGTTCCAGGTTTCATTGTAGGGGCCTACAGTGAAATCGATTAAAGAAAAGCCTGGGAAAAACATGCTTGGAGGTCTCACGTGCGAGGTATCTGTACACTGGGAGCTGAGTAGACGGTGATTAATAAAGCAGTTTTAAGTATATTGAGAACAGTACCGGGGTATCGTTGAGGACACCAATGAAAGGAAAATACGGAAGATGTTCTTGATTGAGTTCAATGTCCGAGCACAAATACCAATAGAAGAAATGTAGCAGTATATAGCTAGACCTCTAATAAAGAAATGTATATATATATATATATATATATATATATAGTATAAGATATTATATACTATATATATATAAATAATATATATTATAATATATATGATATATATATATTACTAGTTAGGTATATATATGTATATTATATAATATAGTATATTATATATATAATATAGTATATACTGCTGAGCCTTGCTAGCCTCTCTAATATTTATCTGTCAATCCAAGTTGTTACCTCATTATTGGTGATACCAATCGATTGCGCATGTGGAATCGCGAACATTATTTTTTATTTAATAATAGACCTTAAATGAAACTTTATTTAATAAAAGAGCTTCAACACCTATAAAATAGTTTAAATGAATGCAAAGCTCCCTCAACTACCTTAAATTTAATCTAAGTAACCTAGACGTAACTCAACTGTAAACATAACAAAAACAAACCAAACTATATATATATATATATTAGTAATAATAATATAATATATATATATATATATATAGTATATATAGTATATATATATATATATTATATATATATATATATATATAGTAGCATAATATATAATATATAGGTATAATAAAATGAGAAAAAATCGCCAAACTTGTCCGCTTCACGCTCGTGCACAGTTTTGTTTGAAAAGCGTAAAATGTCCAAAAAACTTTGAACTTCGGCTAATTCTTTCAACGACATGAATTAAGAAAGACCTCCTAATATAGATATTATATATATAATAGATATAGTATATATATATATATATATATATATATATAAATATAGTATATATTATATATATATATATAATATAAATATAATTAATATATATATATATATATATATATATATAAATATTATATATATATCTATATATAAATATTATATATAAGATATATATATAGTATATAATATATAGTATATATTATAGATATATTATTATATATGTATATATTAATGAATATATATATATATATATATAATAATATATATATATAATATATATATAATATATATTAATATATATATATATATATAATATATATATATATAATGATTAATAATATAGATATATATATAATATATATAATATATAGTATATATAATAATAGTAATATTATATATGATATAATATATAATTATATATATATATATATAATATATAATGATATATCATGATATATATATATATATATATATTAATAATATATATAATATATAAAAATAGGAAACCTGTTGGATTTGATAGGATATGCAACAAATATAACGAATTATAATAAAAAAATGGTAAATTAATTATGCTTGGCATTTATGTTTTGTTGAAGAATCACCAAATGGACTGGCCCATATCGTCGAGATGAAAATAGTCTACATATCAACGGTCGAACGCTATTAAGAAAAATTCAGGTGGGCCTTAACGGTCAACTGAACATATTTTTTTGGCCTACATTCTCAAAAAGTGTCCAATACTCGTCGACACTAAACGTATGGAGATCAAATGTCCGACAGCGTGCGAGGCATCAAGATTTTTTATAGTGCTATTTTTTTTAAAAAAGCGTTATGTCGAGTGTCATGCATTAATTTTAAAATGTAATATCTTGTTTTGTAATTTTTTAAAATTATTGATATCGTTTCGATAGGAATTTAAGTATCCAATATAAATCATGTCTAGAAATTTAGACGCTCAAAATAAATTTTGTAATTACATTAAATTTTTAATTTGATTCGCAACGCTTTGTCGGACGTATCCTACAACAGTTATGAGATTACAGACCTTTCAGTTACGTACAAAAATTATGAATTCAATTACAGATATGTTCCATACGCACATCAATACTTTTCGGAACCTGCAAAATTTGAAGAGTGACTTACACACATTTCACTACACTTGCGTACCTACAAAAACTTTCGAGAGCTAACCATAACAAAGTATACAAAAGAAAATTGTTTGTAATGTTACAGATGCTATTTAAAATAGTATAGCAAATGCGAGTAATAGGTTATATTCTTGAATTAATAATTGTTATGGCAATATCGCTTAAAGAATTACTTAAACGCTATAAAGAAAAGAAAATAAAAAAAAAATATTTAATTTTTCATAACACCCAAAAAAGTATTTTTATAAATAAACAAAAAATAGTAAAGTTTGAAAAATTATTTTCTTTGTATTTGTGCATGCATAAAGTAATTAATAATTAGCTGTTTTCATCATATAAATATTTATGGGTGTTAAACCCAAAATGGTATATATTAGTGATGCAGGTAACAGCCGCATATCCGCGAAGCATCCGCACATTATTAAAGATGCGCATCCGCATCCGTTGCCCTGCGGATGTTGCGCGAATGTTTATTGTCGAGATTTGATAAAGAATTTATATACTAAAAATACTTAAGATGAATCTGAAAAAGGAAAATAAAAATGTAAAAGTGGAGTTGAAGGCAATTCAAAAAAACGGCTTGATATTCCATATCTTAAATGTTTCAAAGACACTCCAACTCGTTGGAATAAGTACACTTCCTATCTATGGAAAGAAGCAAAACTGCTCAAGAACTTCTTACTTTGTACGCCAGTCGTATTCCAAAGTTAACAATCTTAATTAATTTTGGAAAATGACATCAATATCACATTTGTTAACCGCATTTAAGCTATTCGATACCATTTGAAGAAACAAACCAATAAAATCAGCGCCTTGCAGCTTCGTCCTCTATGTTAATATCCATTATCTCAGCGCTAAAGGAACATTTTGAACCATCTCAAGTGAGAAAGATGAGGGTTTAAAAAGAATGAAAGATGTAAATAAACTAGAGGTAGAAAAACTCATTGGTTGCTGGTGGAAATTAAATGATCCTTCATACTATTGCCAATCTTGCTTTAAGATTCCCGTTATAGCAAGATTTTTTGTAGCGATATTGAGAAACAATTAAATCGGTTACTGTGTTGCAGTTGAAAAAACTCCAATCCAAACAGTCTATTTTCGCCACCCCTTAAAAGGAAAAAAAAACTTAAATCTAAAACAGAAAAACCAACCCTTCTACAAGTAAATCAATAACGCAGATTCCACCGTGGAAAATTTCTACTAGTCCAGTCGTGAATGAAAGAAACAGCACAGCATAACCAAAAAGATGTAGTGCGAGAATTGATTGAAAACTATCACCAAAGAAAAACGATTAGATTCAAAGATGATCCAATCAGTTGGTGGATAGTTAAGCAAAAATGTTTACGCACGCTTGAGTAAACTTGCAAGGAAAACTTCAATCCGAACACTCTAAATTAGCCATCCATTAAAATGAAAAAAAAAATGAAATAGAAAAAAAAAAAAAATCTTCTACAAGTAAATCATAACAGATTCACTGGAAGAAATTCTTACAGGTGCCGTATGATGAAGAAGACAAACGGCGATTATCATAAAGATGCAATGTTAAACGATGAAAACTATCACCGAAGAAAAACGACTTGATACAAATCAAATGACATCCTATCAGTTGTGGAGTGTTAATTAAGCAAAATGCAAAAGGTTTACCCACGCTTAAGTAAAATGCAAGGAAATACCTGGCTTGTCCTCCAACTAGTGTTCCATGTGAGAGAGAATTTAGCAATGCTGGGCTAATAATGATGAAAAGAGAAATAGACCCTCAGCAGAAAAGGCAGAAAAGCAGAAAAATTGATGTTGCTCAAGCACAACCTTCCCATATTTGAATTTCAATGCTAGTGCAAAAGTATATATAACCATGTAAAATTCTCTTTTCATTAAGGGTCGGCGAGGTTAGGAAAGATATAATATATATATATATATATATATAGTATA
>JABUQX010042634.1:15000-16255 GCA_015478945.1 Trachelipus rathkii
ATATATATATATAGTATCATATCATTTTTATATATACCCGCTTTTGGCAGCCCCCTACGAGAAGGGTGCGCCTCGTAACGTGCTCCCCTTGACCCCCCTTTAGTAGCTTACCCCTTTTGAACTGTTTTGCCTTGAGTATTTCGGTGCTTGACCTCGATATTTCCGGCTGATACCGTATCAAGGCCTGCAAATTGACCTTTCATAAAGTTCGTGAAAGGAGTAAGTGAGATTAAATCGAGACACATGGAGTAGCTGACGCAGTATCTGTTTAGGGAACGTCCTGACAATGAGGTCATTTAGGTATCTGTCCTAAACTGAGTTCCTGTAATGTAACTGTCTAACCTCACACCTAAGACCTGACACACACGACACACAACACATCAACACACACACACCACAACAGCACACACACACACACACAACACACACACATTCGATATTTGATGCCTCAACTTTGATACCTCAGCGTTGATGCCTCAAGCTGATACCTCAGCGTTGAGTGCCGTCATCTTTGATTGCCTCAGCTTTGTGACTCCATCTTTGATGGTCTCAGTTTGATGACTCATCTTTGTTAATGGAAAAAAAGAAGTGGAGTAAGAAAGAAGAAGAAGGAAGAATGAAGAAGAGAAGAATGAAGAAGAAAGAAGAAGAAAAGAAAAGAAGAGAAGAAGATAGGAAGAAGAAGAAAGGAAGAAGAAAGAAGAAGAAGAAGATAGAAGAAGAAAGAAGAAGAAGAAGAAGAAGAAGAAGGAAGAAAGAAGAAGAAGAAAGAAGAAGGAGGAGGAAGGGAGAAAGAAGAAATGAGAAAGAAAGAAGAATGTTTAGTTAAAGGTCCGTATACACACGTTCTTAATTTTAAAAGTTAAGTTAAAGTTGAAGTTAAAGTATAGATAGAAGTTAAATTAAAGTTGAAATTGTTCATGTTGGAAGGATAAGATTTAAATATTTTTCAGGTGTTAAAATACAAATGTTTTCTTACAAAGGATTGTTAATTCTACAGGCAGCGTCACTACTGCAATTGGGCATCGATACATTTGGATCTGCATAAAAAACATGTTGTTATTTTTCGAGAAGACTATTATAGTTTGAGTGAATAAGGACATTTTCTTGAGAAGAAAACATTTATTTTTGAAAAACATTTTTGTAAAAACATTGTAAAGAAAATTGTCAAAATTCCACGAAAACATGATTAGGACCGATAAAGCAATAAAGCAGTAAAACACTTACAGCAAACAGCCACAGAGGGTCCGTCTCT
>JABUQX010042635.1:0-22500 GCA_015478945.1 Trachelipus rathkii
AGTATATAATCGAAGACTAAGATCTTAATAATTTGTGTACTAGCCAGTTAAGGAAATCAACTGAGGCTTTAGGGATAAGGATCCCATAACAAAATTAATAGAAAACTGAGATCACCGATGCTAAATCTACACAAGCGTGTCACTGTTGTCATTCGCATTACACAATACTCATTTATCACCTTTTAGTGATGAGAAAGCTTAGTTCAGTCTTTCCAGTTATTTAGCTTGAAATATAGCCATTTAGTTAGTAATACATATCACAGGATACATTCGTCATGAGTACAATATGTAAAGTTCCGTGAGTAGAAAATAAAGTTCAATACAAAGTGTCAAACTTGATCATGAGTGCCATATTTATTTAAAATTCAAAAAGTTTTTATTAATATTATATTATTATGTATATATTATTATATTGATTATTATTTTAATAATTATTCGAACAGTCAAACAATATTAATTAATTACATCATTTAATTTAATATTAAAATAAAGTAGAAATATATATATATATTTATATATTTAGATAGATATATATACAAATATAAATTAGAATATATTAGATAATTGTTATTATTAATTTATAAGTAATATTTATTTTATCATATAATATAATTTAATTTAGTAATTAATATAATGATTTTAATATTAAATATATTATATTTATTTGATATTTTAATTTATAATTTAATTTAATTTAATTTAATATTTAATATATTATTAATAATTATTATATAATTTATTTATTTATTTATTTATTTAAAGGATATATCGTTTATTTAATTTTAATTATTATATTATAATTATTTAATTTAATTTTTATGTAAATGTTATTATAATTATTATATAATAATTGTAATTAATTATTCATAGTATAATTATTATATTATTATTTATTTGATAAATAAAATAGTTAATATTATTTTATATTAATTTTTTATTCAATATTAATTATTTATTAAATATTTTTTAATTATATCATTTCTTTTTTTTAAGGCAATTTAATATTAATATATTTGTGTAAATATTTATAGTTTAAAATATAATAATGTATATTATATATATAGTATTATATTAGTATTATAGTTTAAAGTATTTAGTATTAAGTATTAGTATTAGTATTATATTAATTGATTAAATAAGTAGTAGCAGACTAACTTAATAATATATACTTGAATGTGAACTAAATGGTAATGATAATTTTGATATGAACGTATATTATCTTTGAGGTAAACTATAGTATAGGATGCTCATATGTGAGAACAATATAATATCAAGTAAATAGAAAGTAAAAAACCCAACTTTATTAGAGATAATAATAATAGGAGTACTAATAATAATCAAAGGTAGTAAATATTTTGAATAAAGCTTGATTTATATACCAATTTCTTCATATTAAATACGAACTATCGATCAATTGAAGATTATAATATAATTATATTGTATTAACTAAATATATATAATGCTAAATTAGTACATGTTAAATATACGATCGTGAGTTAAACCCCCATATAGAGTATTATATATAAAATAACCAATACAACAATACATAAATTACCCACGTACAATAAATACAAAATCAATATCTATTATTCACAATTTGTTTTGTTTATCCTCCACTTAAAATTATATATAAACAACTCTCAAAATCTTCTTTCTTCATAATTACTAATGATCACTCTAGAGCTATATAGTTAAATTACTATCTTCTCTTATGCACATACACATTTAATCTTATAAATTATATATATAATACTACTATAATATATAAAGGTTAAATATATATATAAAATCATAGTAAAAAAATAGTAAAAGATAAAATACACACCATATAATAAATCAATTATACTAATATATATATGAATACAATACATAATAACCCTATTATTTTATAATTACTGACTTTGGTCAGATTAAGCTTTAAATGATGAATAACTAAAACAAAAAAAATTAGTACGTGTAGGAATGTTCTTGAAGACATTCTTCTGGCGCATATACCTCGTTAACCTAAGTTTACATTATATTCCTTTATTAACAGCCATCACCATTACCATTATTTTGTAGATACACAAATAAATAATATTTACAATTAATTTTATTATTATATATATTTAATTAATTATATTATATTTATTATTATATATTTATATATTATATATGAATTTAATTATTATATAATTTAATTATATTAATATTATTATTATATTATTGTATTATATTATATTATAATTATGTATTATTATATTATTTATTATTATATTATTTATTTATATATATAATTATTATTTATAATTTATATATAATTATTATTTATTATTATTTATATAAATATATAATTAAATTATTATTTAATTTACTTAATTTATTTATATTAATATAATATTTATTTATATATAATATGGTATTAAATTGTATATTTACTCTTGTTTCAGATATGCGGTACAACATTTTTCCTTCGTATTAACAAATTTAGAATCAATTTTAAAAATCTGATTAGTATTCGAGCAATAGGTGAGGTGTCCGTGAATCGAGATTATGAGGCACAGACAATGGTATATCCATACCTAATTTTGTAGAAGTATAATAGGGACTCATTTCAACTAACGTACAAGTTTAAAATCACTAATATATTTACAATAGCTTTGCGAATTTAAAAAAAGAGTATATATAGCTGTATTAAATTTTAATATTGAAGGTTTTACTATACTCACGAAAACTATAGTATTACTACGACACGTTAGGGTAGTTTAGGTTATCTACACAATATAAATAAGAAACTATCTATAACAGTGTGATTCAGGATAACTAAATCAACTATGTTATTATTACAAAGCCATATGTGAGTTGTATAAGAAGAATTTGAGTATAATAACTGATAATGAAGGAATGAGATCACGCATTTAGGGTAATTATATGTTTGGTGTGATAATAAAAAGGAGTAATTGAAGAAGAAATTATAATATTAAAATAAGTACATTGAATAAGTCGATGTCAAAAGACCAGAAGAAATAAAGGTGATTGAGTCATAAATAAGAATATGTCACATTATCGGATGATGAGAAGAGAAACTCGTTGATATGTTCATTTGGCAATGAGTAGTTTATTGTGGAGAGATTAACCTTTCATAGTGTGATCTACTCAGCGTACTATTGAGACCATATGGAGATGGCTATTATACAAATTTTGTATCGATGATATCTCACTGTGTTCCGTGGAGGTTGATAAGGTATGTGTGGATTTTGCTTCCAAGTTTCGTCTAGCTGCGCGAAAATTAATTGAGAATATTGAACGCGGATTCTAACGCGAGAGGTATTTGCTGTAAGCGAGAGGACTGAATATGACGCGTTCTCGTGTTAGCATTCCTGGACATAAGAGTATATCAAAAATGGGTGAGGTGTGTGAGCTAGGAGGTATAATAAATGTTTGTGACTTCATATTATTACTATCAGACATTTTGGAAGAGAATCACACTGTATAAAACTAAAAGGGGATAACTGATGTATTTCTAGTATTTTATTTCTCAAGTGACACTAAATGTCTAAACATTGACGTGGCTTCGAAGTACTTACCTGTTCTCACTTTAATATATTTTCTTTTCAAAATATTAGAATTTCCTACACCTCGAACTTTTCTTCGGGAAAGCACAAATTGGTTTATAGGTATTTTATGGATATTTTGCATTTTGAGAGTATCAACATAACATATAATCTAGTTAACAAATGGAGGTAGTAACCTTAATATCTTATATGTCAGTATTTGAATCCACAGTTATTTATACCAGTATTGGATTTTAATTTTAATGTATCGTTTATTTCAATAGAATAGTTAGCTATAATAAACTAGCGGCCAACATAATTAGAAGAGTGCGGGAGCGGGAATCAAATATCTAGCTATCAATCAATAGTTGATCAAATGCATATTTACCGCCAGTTATGTTGGATCGCAATATACATGTTTTGGAACATATCCTTAAGTTCTCACTAAATTTGTCCTATATAGGTATCATAGATTATAATGGGTAAAAGCACAAATAACATATCCAAAGAGTAGAGACTCTCTTTCGGTGGGTATTTGCGGAGTGGAGCGAAGCTCGAGCCCTGGTGGGTGCAGCATTAGTTATATAGGATATTTTATGAGAGACAATGTACTTTATTAGTATATATTATTATTTAATTTAATTATTATATTTATTATATAATTTAATATTTAATTATTAATTAATATTATTAAAATTATATTATTATTATTTATATATATATTTAATATATATATATAATTAATTTTAATATATTTAATTATTAATATAGGTATAGGTTTTTACAAACTAACAAACACACAGGTATAATATAATTGATATATATTTATTAAAGGTTATATATCATTATTCAAGATTGTGATATTATCTACCACATTAAGATTAATTATTATTGATGGTAAGCCAAGTGGCTCTCCACTATACAATATGAAAGATCTAGTCATGTAAGATCATCATAATATTTATCATAACAATCAATAAACACCAGCTAGATATAATAGCTGGTCAAGAGTTTGTTTACGGAACTTAACTCTGTTCCGAGTTTTGCAGTAAATATAATTTTCCACACTAAATAAATTTATTATTATCCAGCTAAAATTAGTGGTTAATTTTTATCATAACGCTCACACTATGTATAGGTGAGTTCGTACGAGAGAGATACAGGTGTGACGAGAGGTGCAAAGCGAGTTGATGTCAGAGTCATCTAACCCACATACCCATCAAGTGTGAACGGGTGTCTTGTTAGTGAAATCCTCACCGTCTGATCATTTCCTATTTTCAAACTACATATTATTCTCATTATGAGAGCAGCAGCGGGTTTTGCCTGGTAAACTCTCCTCCGACCTGTACGAGTGCACACCACGAAGGTTGCTAAAGTTGGTTTGCAACATACCTGTCCTATTTCCCGGATAGTATGTGGTCTCAGAGCAGATCCAAAACCCGAACTTCAACATGCGCAGTTCTGGTGTCGGTATATTTTAATAATCTCCACTGTGTGGTGTATTAATTTCTTAGGTTACATATATATAGACAAAAAAGCGATAAAGTTATATCTAAGGGAAGAATGCTTTCTAATTTATAACGAGTCTATTCGAGTGGAAATATATGTCCAGTTTTCCAATAATGGAGGACGCTTATATCTTACATCCTTCTATTTTTACATCAAAACATAACAAATCGAGGTATATCTGTCTTACACATATTCTGTACTATGTTTATTTCTTTTTTACATTTATTCGAGCACTAAATTAAATTTGTTATACCTTAGCACTTCTATTCCTTCGGCAATTTCGTCTATCCCTCTAGTATAACACGGGTGAAGCTGCTGCTAATACGTTTGTTCATTGAAACATATATGATTGTAAACAGATCATTCTTCACATAGGAGAACTAGAGATAAAGGTACTAATTAGCGTATTGTATAAGGAAAAAAGTCACCTACTTTCCCGGCCACATACATTACCTCTATGTATAATCCTATTATAAAGTTTCTGAATCATATTCGATATATATCACGGTCCAATAAACATCCATGAAAGCTTCACACACGTGATCAGATCATCTTTGGGATATTATATACCTCAGTGAGTTATCATTATACTCATTTCAGGTACAGTAGGCCTCAACAATCATTATAGCCTACCCTATACTTGACACATAATCTCAACTATAGTGACCATTTTACCCTATTATAATGCACATTCTTCTCAACTGTGCTAAATCATAACCTCATATTTCATTTATAAAATACTCTTTACTGACTTACATATTATACTTACTATTCAATTGATCTCAAGCCGGTCGACTTCCTAAATTCTAGCCACCTATATATAATATAACTACTTAAGCCAATACCATATCTCTCATCCATTAATATATACCCTTAATTTGCTTTCATATATGACACAAAAACTATATATAATAAATTATATAATATATATATATTACCACCTTATTAATATAAATCATATATTCTTATCTAAATTACAACTATATATAGCCTTTACAATCACACCTAAACATATAGGCTACCCTATTATTGCGCTCATTATCTTACATTTTGGTATATATTCACATACAAGCTAACGTAACACGCTCTAATACGTAATTATTTACATCTGATAACATGATCTAGCATCTTAAGATATATAATCACCTCATTATCTTATACTCTTATAACAATAAATAAGATTCACCATCATTAATATAATATATAGTACAATAATAGATATAGATATTAAGAAAGTAGAGAAACTAAATCCAAAGATGAAATAAATAAAAATAGAATGTTACTGAGAAAGTAATTAGTATACATAAAATAATAGGTATACATATAATGATTCTTATTATGTCGACTAAAAATATCATTAGAGGCTGTATTGTACAAAGTTAAATTTATGTTGTATAGGGTAATATAATCGAGGAACTGTATGAGCGTCAGAGGAATTTAAGGTACTTCAGAATGCAGAATATATTAGAATAATTTGATTGAGTATACAATAATTAAATATTTATGTCTTATTTATTTATAAATAAATATATTTTATGATATATTAAATTAGAAAGTTCTTATCACGATGGTTATAAGTATTATTAATCTGTTTTATCGCGTAGCTAATAATGGATTTATATGGAGACTATATATGTAAAACTTTATTTTTGAAATATTATTGAAAATATATAAAAATGAGTAAAAATTAACATTCACGTAACTTAGTTTTTATATTTATTGATCAACTGAAAATAATCTGAAATATTATAGCTAGAAGTAATAACTGAAATACTGCTTTACTATTATTTCTCATTATCATCAATAAAGAGGACTGTACTCTTACAATGAGTAGAACATGTCAAAGTAAATCTATATAATTAGGATTGGAAAACTTATTCCGTAACTATATATTATATATCGGTTTGAAGAGAACACTAGCCAACAAGCTAGATAGAACCCAGTAGTATCGTTAAAACTGGTTAACGGTGTGACAGAGATCGCTGTTATTATTCTCTCTTAGTACTAATCATTCGTTCTATAATAATATACTTAGAGATATACGATAAATCTATAAGAGTCTGTGGTGGTAAAACTAATTAAAAAAAATCATATACTCTATTGACAGAATACCGTAGGGCTACATACTCTCAAAGATAAATAAGTCCCCTTTGCAATTCACTAATATATATATCAATAGATTATCTACTTTTCTGCGTAGACTCACAACTCCTGCTTTACTGTGTAATATATATATAACTACTATTGGTACTCTATATATATTTAATCACAAATTATACTCAACCTATTACCATATACTTTTATATTTTAATTATATTATATACTATGTTCAACAGCCCTATCCTTTATAGTTTCACCCAAGGATATAAACTGGCTCTCTATTACATAATGAATTACTAGAACTACACTTCTCGAGATATCGAGAGACACAAATGTACTTATTGAGAGTATTATATTTACTTGATTATTCAGAGATTGAAGAGGAGTATATGAGAGAGAGAAACTTAAGCCACATACCATTATTATTAATATTTTTTTCCTTATAAGATATAATTTAGCCATATACTTATATTTATATTTTTATTTTTAATTTTTACTTTTAATTTATTATATAATATTATAATTAAATAATTATTGATATACTGATTAACTCAAGAACATTATTATTATATTAATTATTATATATATTAATTATTTAATTTAAATAAATATTAATATAAAATAATTGACTTATATTTTTATTAGTTTTATTATTTATTTTTAATATTTTAAATATTATAATTATTTTATAAAGAGAGAGAATTATTATTATTATATATTATATTATTATATATTTATATATGTATTTAAATATATTTATATTATTAAATATTTTAATAGAAACACAATTAATAATAAATAATCTTATTATAGTATCAGTTGAGGATTTTTGAATAATGTAGATAATTCATAATTTAGTAAGTTTTTATTAATTGTATTAATTATATGGTTGTCACTTAGGATATGAACTATTTATTCAGTAATCATTAAATAGGTGAAATGTAACTTAAGAATTTTGAGATTATCTCTATTATTACTAATATTAAGGTATTATATAATATAAAAAATAAAACTTTATTTAGTATATTATTTGAGTTCCTCATTATTATATATGAATAAGAACTCTGAGATAAGTAAACTTAGTACATAAGTTAATGACAAATATAAATTATATATATCACTTCTATTCCATACATATAACTTATATACTCATATATGATTAGTATCTAATATTGGTCACTATGTGTTTAATATACCTTATATGAAGTTGAGTTAAATTATTGAGGTTATTAATGATTTGTAAATTATATTACCATATCCTTCCTTACCGCCTTATTGAATCTGGTCTCACGAGTAAAATTTGTAAGGTAATCTAATTTACTATTATATAGAGTATATTTGCCTTTTTATTCAAACTATTAGTTACTATATCATCCATATTATATCAAGTAGTTGATAAAGGAGGTCACATATAACACCGCTACTTTAGTCACCGTCTTATGTCCCGATCACAGAGGACAATCCGGCGACATGATCACCAGCAAAAATCAAAACTATTGATAGTAAGTCTGGTATGTGTTTTTGCATGAGAGAAGAATCTTGTCAAATATGACGAGGAGACACATATTGCTAAGATGAACCGATCACAAAACATAATAATGTATTTGAATAATAATTTAATCTCACTACTTATATAATGATATTCCCACACACATTTAATTATATTATAATAATAAAAATTAGAGTAAATAAATATTAAGATATTAATTAATAATTACAATATATATATTAAAGAGAAAGAAGGAATATATGGTTTTGTTTACTGAAGTCATTAAAGAAGATAACCCATTTTTGAGGATTAAGATCTCTTAATTTATGATATACTAAGAGTTAGTTACCTCGTTACGGATGTCTATAGGGACATTGAGGCATATAAAAGTAATAAAAATAAATAATCGAGCGTTCATATAATGCTACTCTATATTATTTTTTTATTTTAAATATATATCTTTATTTAAAAAGTATATTAGTTAGTAAAGACACTGAATTAATCACTATTGAAATCACCTCATCGATATAAATACTAAGTACTTATAATTCAAAATTTATAATCAATTATGGAAGCTCTTTTATGTGTTGAAATAGGTACTTGTGAAGGTAATTATGCTTAATCATGAATGTAATCATGGGTATTAATTACTATTATCGAAAATGAGTACGTATAATCAAAACCAAGATATAGTTATATAGAGGTCATTTATGGTAAGTAAAGTATTATTATACATCACAGCTCAACTAGTATAAGTAATAGTAAAATATTTATATAATAGTATATTATAAACCAGCTACTGGCTGAATAAAGGAAATATATACTAAATATGTCACTTATATATATTATAGTCCATTCAAACATATTTAATGAAATTAACTCACTTAACATCTCAGCTATTAGCTTAAAGTCAATATTAATTATTAACTTTATTATTATTAGGAAATTTACGTAATGCCGGGTTCACTCATAAGAATAATAATTAAATCTAATACCTGAATAAAAAAAGAAAAAAATAATAAATATAATTTAAAAATTATATAAATTATAATATATACATACGTATATATATATAAATATATATATATCACAATACTTATTATAGCTTTCACCTACAGTGAGTATATATATATATATAATTAAGTTAATAATATATTAATATAATATATATAATATATTAATAATATTAATAATATAATATTATTATATATATATATATATATATATTAATATATAATATATATATATATATTATATATATATATATATATATATTTAATTAAATTATATAGTATATATATAATATAAATATTATAATATGATAATATTATATATATATAACTATATAATAATATATATATAGATATATATATAATATATTATATATATAATTATATATATAATATATATAATATATATATATTCATTAATATATATAATATATATTAAATATATATATTATAATAAATATATATATTAATATTATATATATTATATTATAATATAATATATATATATATAAATATATATATATATAATATATCTTTCTTTCTTTCTTTTCACTCTGTGCGCATTGTCACCACACAAGTATTGACGTGGTAATATGTGTAAATGTATATTTTCTATTATTGCAAACTTTCAAAAAATTGGAGAAATATTACATTAGTCAAAACGTCGAAAGAAAGCCCTTAAGCCTTAAACTCTGACCTATCACCCTCTGTACATTGATAGTGAGAGCTCGTCACAGGAATCAGTAAAATATCCACCATTAAGATGCACAACAATGGTACCTATATATAGTACAAGAGCGACGGGACGCACATTACACTATGTTATAAATTATCGTGAGCATGTGAGTTTAATATAATAGGGTATTCATGTATCCCTGGCCCAGTGGGACCAACAACCATGTACCCTGACATTAATACAAACACCGGACATTCTCACTATATCACTCACTACCTAATTCATATGCAAACCTTTTTCTCGCCTCTGCAAACTCATACAATTTCTCTCCTCAGTAACATTCGTGTCACCGAATACTTTCACAATCCACTTATCTCTTTACTGAGTCTCCAGCCTAGTCGGTTTATCCCCAACCACTCTCATACACTATATACACCGCTATATTATATACCACATCCGAGAGATCATATTCTAACATCCACTAATATTACCTTATCCACATGACCAAAACCATCTTTACAATAATATTACTATATTCTTTTTATTATATATTCTCTCATTTACACCTCCTTTCTTCAAAATAACTATACTATACCTACATACTCTTAAAATAAACGTATCTATATAATTATTCCTCAACTTTTAAAATAATTCTTTATCAAATATACACTACTAGCCATGCCCCAATGATTTGATCACTACATTATATACTTAGTAATACACATAAATATTATTAGAACTTAGATCTATACTTTCTTATTCCAGACCAATTAGTTCTACACTACCTAATAACAGATATAACACAGTGTACATACTATACACCCTCATTGTATAAGACTCTAAGAGCCACTCTAAGACTTTAATGTACCCATTTAACATTCACGCTACACACGCGAAATGTCTTAATTGAGCTAACCAGTCCACGCCATTCAGCTGACTCCAGCAGCGAGAGCGACTCTACACTGAAACAGACCTATTCTTCACTGTGAGCTCATCATACCTCTAAAGTTCCTTTGCTCATACGAACCATAACAGCATACCCTCTCTTAAGATGTGAGTAAAAAAGCGTCACATACACTCACCTCCAATGATCTCTCATAGGGCAATGCGTACACAGATATGAACTTCACATTGGATAGGTGCTAGACTCTACTACAAATCTCACGACTATATGAACCCCTGCTGGACTAGTGAACTAACAACAGTCACATGTTCTTCATCTAGCTCTAATACTTGGTACACTATATCCCCTTCTTCCTATGCATTAGGTCAAGTATATCCTTGCTCTGAAGCGTTCGCAAACTATATACACTACATCAAATAACTGCTCTATCAGACTTTTCGCCACATCATACTGCACAGGCCACTAGAGTCATGGCGAATACGTCATTATTATAATTGTGGTGAGGATGGAGCATTTCTTGCGCAGGAGGCCATAACCGAGAGCTCCAGTTCTACTTTCGAGCAATACCACCGAGCTTTTAACTCTTTGCATTGCACCTAAACTCCTTCATCTTGAATACAGGGAATAATATTCATGAAGACTCCCATCCTTCGACCTTATTACACGAGTATAGAACATGACCACCAATGGGTATGGACAGAGAGCACAAAACCCTGAGATCTCAGCTCCGGCGAATAAAATTCTGACCGAGAAATTATTGCCTAATAATCACTCAAATCTATGGACACCATCTAATATTTTCCATTATCAACACTAGAGTTCATAATCGCTATCTCACTAAGTAGGGTCATTATCATTTTATATAAGGATAATTTATTAGCACTATTATTAGTTATTTCAATATCACATCAAACAATATCAACTGAATGCAAGGGATGCGAGGCAGAGACATTAGATATAGAGAACGAGGGAAGACGGTGACAGGACGTTCGAGAACTGATATGTACTGAGATTAACGATAAGGGGTTGAATCGGGGGTGCTTAAGAATAAATGGTGGTCAATGGGAGTGTTGGGTTTGGATTAATAGCGGAGTGAAGACAGGGTTGTAGTTATGTCTCCTTTGGCTTAATTCAAATTGTGTATATGGATGGAGGTTATCGAAAGAATTCGAGGTGGGGATGGCAAGGAAAGGTGTTATAGAATGATGGAGAATGAAGGGAGTGGAGGGTGCCTACCTATAATATGCGGATGAATTGGATTTCTGTGTGCGAATCTGAAGAGATAGTTTTGAGAGGATTGGTAGAGAGATATTGTTGGTTATGTTAAAAGGAGGGGTTTGAAAAGTAAACGTAGATAAGAAGTAAGGTTATGGTTGTCGATGGAGGGACCATGCAGTGTGAAGTTTATGTTATGATGAGTGAGCAGCTTGGAGCAAGTGTCTGAGTTTAATATATTTAGGGGTATGTGTGGATGAGAAGGGAACGGATGAGTCGGAGAGTGTAAAAGGAAAGTTGTGAATGGCAAGGAAGGTGAGTGGTGCAATTAAATCGTTGCTGAATGATAATAAGGGACTAAGTCTTGAGTGCGCTAAGAGTCTTACATGAGGGTATGTTGTTACCATGTTAATGTGATTTGGTAGTGAGACTATGGTCTGGAATAAGAAGTATAGGATCTAAAGTTCATGTGTTCAGCATGACAATCTTAGGCAGCTAGTGTGAAAAGAATTAAATAAAGTGAGGTATATGAACGTATTAGAGTAGATGGTGTGGTGTGAAGAAAGGTAAATGAGAGAATTAGAATGAATAGTACATTGAAATGGTTTTGGTCATGTGGAAAGATGAATGAAAGTCGGTTGGTTAAGCGAGAATGTATAGTGGGAGTGTTTGTGGAACCGACCGCCGGGAAGAGACCGAAGAGAAGGAGATTGGGTCGGTGAACGAATAGTCCTGAAGGAGAGAAATGTGGTAGTTTGACAGAGGGGCGAGAATGAAAGGTGCATGATAGGTAGAGAATGTCGGGGTTATTTGTATATGGGGGCATGTTAGTGGCCCCACTCTGCCAGGGGATGAACCATCAGCAATGACGATTTACCATAGTGTAGGGTCGCGGTCTCATGATGCTCTAGGGTGGATTTTCTGTCCGTGACGAGCTCTCACTAATTAATGGATCAGAGGGGGCGGTAAGGCTGGCCTTTTCTTATTCGAACGTTTGAGTCATGTTCCTACCTACTGCTTTTCTTTTCTCGGATGCTTGCTACATGCCACTACATTACCCCACAATCCGTTGGGGCAAAAGAGGAAGGTGAAGAAAGAAAAGAAAGATATAATATATATATATATAGTATATATATTATATATAATAATTTATATAGAAAATAATATATAAATTATATATATATATATATATATATAATATGTATATCTATAATTATATATATTTATATATATATATATATTATTATAATATATATATATATTATATGGTATATAATATAGTACTTATATATATATATATATATTATTATATATATATATAATAAATATATATAATTATTATTATATATATACACTGTTTGGTAATGCTAAAGTATTGTATTAAATATATACGTGTATATAATTAAGTTTAATTAATTTGTTTTTTTTACTTTTTATTTTCAGGTAGTTTAATTATTTCTTGACTAAACGTTTCTACATTAATGCCTAAAAAGTTAATAATATTTGCTTAGCTAAGGGGATGTTAAGAGTAATTATAAATGTTTGATGGACATATAAGTGAATCAATAGTATTATCTTTTATTCAGCAGTAGCTGGTTTAAATACTTTTATAAATATTACTATTACATCATAGTTGAGGCTGTGTAATATTACTATTACATCATAGCCTCAACTACGTTGAAATATACCCCTGCCCCTTTTTTGATATACCTGCTATATTAATTACCTTCTATGTTAATAGACAAAGGAAGATTATCCAGACCTATCTTCAACACATAAAAGGTTTTGTTATCATTTGTTATAATGAAAAAACTAGTTAATTCATCTATTCTTAGTGTAAATTTGTTCAACTTAAATATTTAAAAAAAAAAAAAAAAAAAAAAAAAAAATTAACGATTTTTTTTTTTTTTTTTTTAAATCAAATCGAGTCAAGATGTACACCTAAATACCAATAAGAATCTAAATCAATGTTCATTTAGCAATAAAAAAAAAACAATTCTACTTTTTTATTATTATTATTATTATTATTATTATTATTATTATTATTATTATTATTATTATTATTATATATTATTATTATTATTATTATTATTATTATTATTATTATTATTATTATAAGATTAACGTTCCTTAATTTTTATATTTCAAACTTTATTATAAAAGTAATTTATAATAGTTTGTTTAGTCTTCCTGGCCATTGTCTTTGAAAAATAATCTTTTAATACTTTTAATATAAAGGTGATATAACTAAGTGAATTAAAAGGCAAATATCTTAAAATATAAATGATACTTCAAATTTACGACGATTCAAAGGGGGAGGAAGGAATGGTAATAATTTACAAAATCATAAACAATTACACTCATAAGGTTATTACACATAGTGACCATTAGACTACTGAGTAAGTTTTCTGTGAAATAGAAAGTGATATAATTTATTTTGCTTACTGTACTAGTTCTTATCGAGTTCTTCATATATAATGAGCGACTAATAATACCTAATAAGTTTTTTAAGTTAATATACCTTATCTTTAAGAGATACAAAATTCTAAGTCTCCATAGTTCTGAAAAGTATCTTGGTCAACATCTAATGAAAAATTGTAAACTTACAAATTGAATTTACATTTCAAACAACCACTGCAAATTACGTTTGAATTTATGCATAATAATAATAATAATAATAATAATAATAATAATAATAATAATAATAATAATAATAATAATAATAATAATAATAATAATAATAATAATAATAATAATAATAATAATAATAATAATAATATAATAATAATAAAAATAAAAATAATAATAATAATAATAATAATAATAATAATAATAATAATAATAATAATAATAATAATAATAATAATAATAATAAGCTTTTTTGTGATGAATCTGAAGTGAGTAGAATAAATTTTGTAGAGAGGTTTGACTGGGGAACTAAAAGGAGGGGTTGAAAGTAAATATAAATAAAAGTATGGTAATGGTGGTAATTGAGTAAAGTCCAAAGTGTTATATTACACAGAAGCAGGAGGTGGCTGGAACAATTACATCATTGGTGAATGCAAGGGGACTATTTCTTGAGTGCCCTACGGTTCTGCATGAGGATATGTTTTTTTTATAGTTACCACCACAGCTAGATTTATCGTCCGAGTAGAACGAAGCTAAGCCTAAGAGAGAAATAACACGTTCTGCCACCCGACCAGTTACGAACCTGGTTCTCTAGCTTTGTTGGCCGTGTCCTCTTCAACCGAGTTACCGGATGTTTCCAATCCTAATTAGATTTACTTGACAGTCTACCATTGATGAGCAGTCCTCTTTATGAGTAATGAAAAAGAAGCAGATTCAGTTTACTTCCTAAATCAGATTTCAGTTGATCAAAATAAAACAGTCGCTGAAGTATTTTACTCATATATTTCCAAATTTTCAAAAAGTTCATGGTCCCAAACTTTTATTGCTTTACCGCAGAAATCACAGATTAATTTTATTTTTAAATGTTGAAAGAACTTTCATTTAATCAAAATACTTTTTATAAAGACAAATTTAATTATTGAAAACAACAGAAATTTCATTATTCTGCATTCGAAGCCTAATTCCGACGCCATTCCGTCCCAATACACAATTACCTTGTCAAAGCCTCATGATATTTGCGACAAGATCTTGTAGCCTTTTCTGATTACTTTCTAAACCTTTTTTTTCTCTTCTGATTGTTCTCTCTTTCTTACTTCTATTATTGTATAGTGGTGAATCTATTGTGTAGAATAAGAGGTATAGATCTAAGATGCAGTCTGTTCAGATGAATAATCGTAGGGCGTGTTAGGTGTGAGAAAAATTGACAAAATGAGGAATGAGCGCATTAGGGAGCCTTGTGGTGTGATGAAAGGCGTGAATGATAGAATAAATGATTGTATTAAGGTGGTTTGGTCATATGGTGGATGGATATAAGGATGGATGAGAGTAGGTTGGTTAAGTAGTATTTGGTGGCGAGAATTTAGGAAGCGACCGGCTATGAGATCAATGATAGAGTAGATTGAGTCAGTTAAAGAGTATTTGAAAGAAAGGAGTATGAATTTAGCACAAGTGAGAAGAATGGTGCATAATAGGAGTAAATGGCGTGATTGTGTCAGGGGGGCATGATTGTGGGCCTGGCCGAGGTAATGAACCCTGAGGTATATCCCAATGGATGACTGTCACGGTGTGTGAAGCTTCTGGGTGTATTTTGGCCGTGACGATCTCGCACTTAAGGGTATCAAGGGAGGTTGTGGCGGGAAAGGGGCTTTTTTTCTTCGACTAACGTCATGGTCTTCTACTTAACTATTGTTTTTGTGATGCAGGTTTGCGCACCCCACTCCCATTTCTGGGGAACCGAAGGAAAGAGAATAAAAATAATAACTAAGTACCTGTCAGATTGAAGACGATAACGATTTGTTGTTTTGGATGAAAGAAGAGTGACATTAGCTCCTCCATAAAACTGCAACCCTAAAGCCGTTGAAACACTGCTATCCAACCCAAAGTCTAAAGAAACCCATTAATAACAAAATTAATTATTAAAATTGAAAGAAAACACATTGAATAAGGTTTTGCACGATTACAATAATAGAATAAGACTATTTTACAAACAACTTTACCTTGGGTGTATGAAGTCAAATAAACAACAGTGCTGTAAAAAATAAAAGATTGAAAAATAAAAAAATAAATAAATTAAACAAAAAGTAAATGTGGAAGTGCATTGTGCTTACAAATGTTGACCGAAAAAAAATTATTTCAAATAAATAAGTAGCTAAAAAAATAAGAAATAAAAATATTTTGGTGGAAATATTTCTGCAAAAACGACAGGTTAAAGTTTTACCCGTAAACAAATCTGCCAAGCTTATCGCGGGTTTATTTGTTGATATTGTGATCTTATGATCAGCTTCTTTGTTAGGAGCACTTGGCTTCACAATTAATCTTAATGGTAGACCAATCTGAAAAAGATTTAACCTTTAAAATAATATTACCTGTGGTTGTTGTATTTACACTACATTTAATAAAAATATTAAAATTATAATAATAATAATAATAATAATAATAATAATAATAATAATAATAATAATAATAATAATAATAATAAACTAAGCATTGTCTCAAAATACTTAAAAATCCGAACAATGTATTCATGCATACCGAGGTTCTTGATACATATGGTGCTCCATTAACAGATATGTAGGAAGTGACAATTGTTGCTTCTAAGCTTGAAGGTACATACTGTTCATCAAGATAAAATTTTACCAAAATTTGGCAGTTGTCACCTTGAGAATAAGAACAAAAATTAATGGATAAAATACATGAAAAGTAATATTTTTAAAATTATATATATCATCATCATCATCACCCATTTTCTTTCCCAAGGGGGGTAAGGTGCGTAGCATGCACTGGAAACAGAAAAGTAGTTGAAGAATATGACGCAAGTCGAAAAGAAGCCCAGATATACCGCCCCCTTTATACTCTTAAGTGAGAACTCATCGCAGTCAGAAAAATCCACCCTTGGGCTTCACGGGACTGCGACGGACCCTCACTATGGTATCTCGTCAATGTAGGTTTCATCCCTTGGCCCAGGTGGGCCACAACATATCCCCTCACAAAACCTTGCCAAACTCACGATCCTCTCCTCCAGGCATTCTTTTACTGACTCAATCCACTTTTTCTTCGGTCTTTTTGACATGACTATCTCAATGTACTTTTATTTATTCTCTCATTTACTCCTTTCTTCACACCAAACAACTCCCTAATGCGTTCATTCCTCGTTTTATCAATTCTTCTCACACCATTGGCTTTAACAACATAGTTGATTTAGTTCCTGACACTGTTAAGTGTTCTCTTTATGTGGATAACCTAACCCCCTACGTGTCGGGTTCTCGAGTAGAAACCTTCAAAAATTACAGCTATTACTCTTTTTAAATCGCAAAGCATTGAAAATTGTTTAAAGAGAAGTTTGATGATCCTATACTTCAAATAGGAAGCAAACCATCTTCCAACTGTCCGACCACCGTTGTTTCAACTTATGGTAAAACCTGATGAAACCAAGTCTGCAAAATATTTTCTCACAAATTCATTGAAAATTTATATAATAATAATAATAATAATAATAATAATAATAATAATAATAATAATAATAATAATAATAATAATAATAATAATAATAATAATAATAATAATAATAATAATAATAATAATAATAATAATAACAATAATAATAATAATAATAATAATAATAATAATAATAATAATAATAATAATAATAATAATTATAATAATAATAATAATAATTGATTATTTTTATTTGTTTACAAAGTATGGAATGGAATGGCTGTAAAAAGGAATGAACTGGTAACGAGGATATGCGCCAGAGAATGTCTTCAAGAACATCACGACATTTTTTTGTTTAGTTTCATTTCTTAGTTTAATTGACCAAAGTCAGTAATTATAATAGGGTTTTATGTTTTGTTGTAATGATTTATTTATGGTGTTTTCTTTCTTTTGCAGTTGTTAACCTTTATAGTATAATTATAAGATAATGAAGTATGAAGAGAAGATAGTAATTAAATAGCCTGGATTGAATTGAAGAAAGAAGATTTGGGAGGTTGGTTTAAATAGTGGTGGAACAAACAAATGTGGAATAATATTGGTTTGATATTTATTGTACGTGGGGTAATTTATGTATTGTATGTATTGTATTTTATACTTTGGGGTTTACGATCGTATACTGTACATTGCATTTATATTGTATACAAATTATTAATCTTTTAGTATAATCTTATTTTTGTAGAGTAACTAGGTACGATTGTACCTATTTATTCAAAAGTTGGGTTTATTTCTTTTACTTGATTATTGTTCCATAGCATCTTTACCGTTACCAAGAAATACGTCATCAAAATTCATTCCATAGTTCCATTCCATAGCTTATTAGTTAGTCTGCTACTACTTTTAATCAATAATAATAATAATAATAATAATAATAATATAATAATAATAATAATAATAATAATAATAATAATAAATAAAAACTTTTTGAATCTATATAAATCAGTTCTATATACAAATGCTCACGACTTACATATTGTACTCATGACGAATGTATCCTGTGTAACACTAATTGGCTTTTGGACGTGCACGTTAACTCTAACAGCTTTCAAAGGTGAATGAGTTGTGAGGCGAATGACAACAGGCACGCTTGGGATGCCATCGGGATCGTTTACTTTTGTTGGACCTACCCAAGCCTCCAGTTGATTCCCTACTGAAGCAGTCACAATAAGATCTTTGTCTCGATTACTCATATTCATTATAGTTCCTAAGAAATGAATACGATAATGAGTAACAAATAAATAAAATGCCTCTATTAAGGCACCAGATATACGGGCGCTTAAACCACGACGCAAACACCAGTTGAATAAGTAAGTGAGTGCGGTTAAAACGCTCATATAGATGGAACAATGCGTCAAAAGCGCCGCATTTTAAGCGCTCATATAAAAGGGGCCTAATATAAAAAATACATTGACATGAAATGAACTTCTGAGTTGATGTTTTCGTCCTTTGAGCCAATAATAATAATAATAATAATAATAATAATAATAATAATAATAATAATAATAATAATAATAATAAAAATAATAATAATAATAATAATAAATATTTAATCATAATATTACTTTTTTATGACCAACCTCTATATTATAAAGGATCTCATCTTACCAATATCTTTTGTGGAATTTCTAATAATTTTATTGAGTTGACCCATTTCTTTATCAGTGAGTTCATAATTAATTTCTCTGGTTTCGTGTGGAGGAGCAACAAAAAGGGAAGGATCAGTCCCCATGTAACAAACCTGCAGCTGACCCTCTTCTCCAAGCAAAATTAATGCCCCTTCTATGCCCTATAAAATGAAACAATAACTTAAAGGCTCAAACTAAAATTCATTGTAAAACTGCATTATTATTTAACTAATTGAACTATAAATTAAATTAAATTATGGATTGATTTCTTTACCTTAAAATCACTCCTGTCGATCGCCACAGGATTAAAGGGCAACTGTGATGCCAATTTCAATTCACCTTCTTTGTATAGGAGTAAATTGTGAGTATATCTGCAATTTGAAATCGTTGTTAAGATAAAATAAAACACAATACACATATTTTTACTTTCTTAAGAAGTAATTCGCAAACTTATCAATTAATACCATTTATATTTAATATAAAGGAACACTAATAAAAAAATGAAAAAGGAAATTTAAGGCATTTAGAGTCTTTCTAGAATGTCTGTATAGATAGATAGCTCAGTGATAATACTTCCTAAATGTATGTATATGAAAATTCAGAACAAAACAATAAAATGGAGAATACTTTATATAAATAAAAGAGATTCGGCAATACTTCGATAAAAGTATCAGTGTTGTAGGCGGATATTGGGAATATTTTTATTATTTTTTTAGTATCAGCAGAATTTTAAAAAAATATTTTATTTATTTTCTTCATATTGTAATAAATGAAACATCTCGGCTTGAGAGCAATATTTATTTATTCTGCAAGTATGAAACCATTAATCTAAGGAAAAATTTAACATTTATTATCAATATGCTAAAAATAAATGATTGGCTACTTCGCTAGATCATGGATTAAATTACAAAATTTTGGAAAATTAACCTGGAAAACCTGCAAAAAAATTATTTTTATTGACTTAATGAAAGAAGGTATAAAAATAATAATAAAAAAAGTTCAATTACAAGCAATGATTTACATGTTCCTAAAAATATTTAGTAACAGACAATCAAATTTATATTAATCCCAAATAAATATTTTAAGATTTTACATTTCAATTTTTGAGGCTTACTTCACTGAATAAAACAAAAAAACAAAATGAAAACAGTTCTTCGACAAAAGTACTCATAAAAAGATAAGGGAGAATGTATCAGTACAAGTTTTTAGAAATACTCGGACAATATAGAAGTTGAATGAAGAACTATTATTTAATTACTTAATTAATTAAATTTCTAACCTTAATTTTAGATATCTGTAACTCTCACTCAAGATCATCTTTTTAATTACTTAAAACTTATTTCCTTTGGATGTATAAAATGATTCTGCGAAAAGGTCCAAGGTCTGAATAAAGCTACTACAGGGGAAAAATTATAGTTCAAAACATCGCCTTGTTAACAGTTGAAATATTTCTAATGCCTTACACGGAGTTTGAAAATGTTTGAATCTTTGGAAATCAATAAAAAAAGGAAGGAAGAATTAGACTTTAGCAATAGAGTATACAAAAAAGAATGAATGAACAATTACAATTCAGTCTTAGGTAAGAAAGTTGAACAGAAAAATAGTGATAATATATTTGAGGAGTCCACTTGGTCTCCTTTCAGGGGTGAAGTTATGCAACTAAAGAGTTCTGGATAGCAGAGTGTATTGTAGCAGTTATAGTAAAAGGAGAATAGTGTAAGCCACAATATGAACTAACTAGATTCAGTGAAAATAATTGAATTTCTGAAGCGAAAAACAGACTCTACCCTCACAAAAAAGCTGAGAAACATTCCCTCAATCAAACTTGTACACTATAAAAGAGCAAATGACATTCCATAAAGTCTGCAGCTGAACCCTTGAAAAATTCTTTGTATCATAAGCTCCTTTTATCTTAGGAACTTAGTTTATTTAAAGAAAGAGAAAGATGGTTCTCCCCATTAAAATGACCTTGAGAAAAAGAATGCCAAGAAAAATGGAAGAAGATTTGAATTGTATATAATTGTTCTATTAGTTCTATTTATTTGCACCTAGTCAACTTTTCTCTAAATGGGCCCCCAAAGTTGTTACTTGTTAACCAATACCACAAATAATAATAATAATAAAAAAATAAAAAAATAATAATAATAATAATAATAATAATAATAATAATAATAATAATAATGATAATAATAATAATAATTACCATGATGATACGCTGTAAAACACATAGGGTAATATTCAAGCTTCTTAGTAAATTTTAAAACTCCAGAATCTTTGTAACACATGAAAGCTCTCGAGGTTAAGATGAGAACTGATGAA
>JABUQX010042636.1:0-41998 GCA_015478945.1 Trachelipus rathkii
TATATAATCAAAGCAAATGAAGACTATATATTAATATATATAATATATACAAATATATATATTCAATATATACTGTATATAATATTATATACTTATATGCCAATAGATTTTTTGTGGCCATAATCATATCCACCCTACATAGCTACCGCGGAAAGAATACATTTTTAAGATATAGATAAGTTTAGGAATGTAAAAAAAAAAATAAATAATAAATTAATTATTTAACTTTTTTTTTTTTTAAGGAGCAAAGAAATATATATATATAAAGATATAATATATATTATATAATATATATATATATATATAATATATTATAATATATATAATATAAAATATATAACCCCAATATTAATATATATATATAAATACGGCAATAATACACCGACGGGGAAAAAAGGGGGGGACGTTTTCCCCATACCCCGTAGGGGAGGGGCGGACGAACCCCCGCGACACCCCAAATACCAACAGAGCGGGGTTTCCGGAGACCCTCCCCGGAGGGGGGGAAATTAGTCCTCATCCACAAAAAACACCGTAGGAACCCGGAAGGCCGATCTGCCAATCGGATGCGGTATAACTTGGGGTACTTTCTTAGTAAAAAAAAAATCAAAATTTAATGGAAAGTCTATTTATTTTTAACGAGTAACCAAAAAGGTCTCTAAATCGGCTCTCTAATCATATTAACTAAAAATTATTAACAATAATTTTTTTTATTTTTTTATTTTTTTTTAACATTTTCCTATTAAATTTTACCAGGATTCCAAAAATTGCATTTCTTTCGCTGTACGCTATTGTAGATTTTTGGCTATGAGAAAAGGCCACAAAGTAAATCTATGCCATATATATATATATAATATTATATATAATAATATATATACACATAATATATATATATATTTACAATCATATATAATATTATATATATATATATATATATATAATAATATATATATATATATATATATATATATATTATATATATCAAGTGGCAAGATTTTTGAAGGAAGCACATATTGACAGTCATGTGGGGGGGGGAGGGTGGATCCCCTTCAAGCAACAGACTTAAAAGTTCTTTGCGTTGCTCTTCTGGATTATTGAAACCAGAATCCAGGTTATCAAAAACTCAGCCGACGGCAAAACAAGTGAGTTGATAACAGTAATATATCATAAAACAAATTGTGGAAAAGTTTATATATATATATATACAACATATATAAACAAAAACACTATATATAATATATATATATATAATATATATATACGTATATATATACATACATAATACTACTATAATATATATATATTATAATATATATATATATTATTATATATATTATATCCTCATCGTCGCCTTCCAGCCCAACTTGATGAGCGGTTGGAAGGCTCTGTGGGACGCCCTGTTAGGCCGGGAATATACCAGCGTCCTGAGCGAAGAAGCGATTTTTTTCCCTGCAAGAGGCTAGATGAACGCCAATGACTACCCTTTTTTACGGAAGGGGCATCTGGCTCCATCTGGCCTGGATGACTGTGAGCCGCATCACACTTTGTTTTGTGATTCGGTACAACACCGACCCCAAGCACCAGGTTTGGGTCTTTGTTCCCTGACCCCTCTGGACATCTATAATAAGAGACTCCCCGCCGCTTAAGCGTGGGTCCACCGGCCAAACCTTAGGCTCGAACCATAACCCATAGGGGGGACCCCTTAATATAATATGCACACTGGATAACCTTACGAAGCCTCGGAGCCTAATGGATTTAAAGATTCCCAAACCTGGACCGATAAATGGACTTACTCTTTTAATTGCAGACTTCGAACATGTTGCCGTGTCTCCCCTCGGACTTCAACCTGGTAAGGCCTCTGCTGTCTACGGCATCAGTCGTCTGGCAACGCCTTCTGCATCCAGGTCCCAAACGATCGGGCAATCCGCAAGAGATGGCCTCCGTCATAGTCGTTCTAATTCGTTCACTCCATATGCTGCACCCCTCCAAGAATCCGCAATACATCATTCCGAATGATACATACTGCGATCCACCTACTCAAAGCTGTTTACTGAGCACAGCACACCATTTTTCTCTCAGTAATCACTGAAAAGTTTGAAGCGCGTGAAAGACCCTCCAGTCCACACTAAATAGAAATGGGTCCATTCCACACTGCTACCCGAAATCAAAGTTCTGTATTCTGTCAACCTTAACGTCTCTCGCCAGATAATTCCTCTTATCTACTCTTCCTTCCCGATGAATAAAAACACTAAAGGAACCTATTTACTGTTATGACAGAAAGACGAAGATACAGCTGGACATCATGAAAAAATATCGAGAACAGACAAGATTTTCCGTTTACAAAAACGTTATAGATTCCCCCTATGGTCGGGAACTCCCTGACAAACCAAATCCCCGTTTACCCTGCTGGACCGACCTTTAAGTACCCCTTATCACAGGTAAAAATAGGGTTTACAAGCCACAGTGTTCGCACACAAGACGTTGTCCCTGACCAGACGTTGCTTTTTAAAAATGTCAACGGGTTTGGTCATCCAACCCAGAATACTGTAGGGGACCGGATGAAATATGCCCAGTCCCTGCGGAGAATTATTTCAAACTCCTTGTGAAAAATACCCCTGACTGTTGAAACTGTGGAGGAACCCACCATTGCTTCTTTCTTTATCAAATGCCCCCGTCTACCCATGTTTGAACAGGAAGGTTTTAGCGGATTATGTATCATAACACAAAATGAGAGGACGAGAGATATATATGGCCAGCTTGATAAAAATATCCCTACACAGACCAAAGCGATACTTACGTCAACAATCACACGCTGCCCCAATTCCTTCAGCGTGCTGACTACCCACACCAAACTCCTCCAGCAGCACACCTTTCCTCCCCAAAATCTCAGCAACGCTCGGGCAGCTACTGTATCCTATTGCCTTAATGCCTATGCCACCTGACTTCACCCTCATTGACAAAAGCAGTCCCTTGACCCATTCCTTGTCCAAGAAGCTATTACAAACCGCTATCCCGAGTACTACCTTCAACAAACCAGCAATGAAACTGAGCTGGTTTATCCAACACAAATCTTGGAAAAACTTCTTTTTAAAGACAACCCCTGCCCCATGCCTACCCAATGATTCTCCAAACTTATGCAGAGGACTGTCTCCTTGTCCCTTTATTCTTCATTTGTTGCGGCCTAATAATATGTCCCAAACATCAAAGGAAGAAGATAATCGCCAAGCTAAAGATCATAGATGTAACTCAGAAGAGACCTCGCAATAATCCTACTCAAGAGACAAAAGACGACCTAAAAATAGATCGTACCACATCCACAATCGGCAGCTATCGGAACAGCGCCACCAATTCAGAACCCCTAATAGTAATACGAATAATTAGTTCTGCAATGAATAATTCCTAGCTCGTCTGAGTCTTCCTTAATTCTTTTGTCTATTCTTCGCATTATCAACACCGAATTTCGCTCTATCCTCAGCAGCTGCTTATGACCCCAAGGATGAAAATGGAACAACATGCTCCCCAAATGGAGCTTGATGTGAATGAACCAAACTCTATCATTTCACTAAATACACTATTAAGAAATACCTATGTCGCATTCACAGAGAAAATGCAAAATGGAGTATGCTAAACGCAAAAACAGCGCAAAAGCAGCTATAATTGCGCATAATCTGGTTCTAATTATGGAAGGAAATAAGGAGAGAACCACAGAGGTTCCCAAATTCCTAACTTAAATCATCCATCTCCCAAAATGCACTCCACAGACGTATTACTTTGAAACAGTCAAAAGTCTCCAAGATATCGAAACCTTGTCAATTCACCTCAAACGAAAGTCCTATATTGGACACCCTTTAATCAGCGACCCCATAACACCTTCTAAAAAGAACTTAACTCTTTTCTCGAGACAATCTTCCTTCCCACATTTCACAAGAAGCCAACTACCATCATCTACCACATACAAACATTCTGTAGATTCTGGCAATTTAACTATGAAAAGAAATACGATATCCGAGCACCCATATAAATATTTTTATAATATTTACACGGCCTAAGAGATATAAGAAGATAGCAAATTTAAAACTGTATAATAAAATTTTAAAAAACAATTGATATATTAAAAAGATATTAATATTTAAATTTCCATATTTAAAAGATCATTTATGCGATAATCTAAAACTGTAGGTTGGTAAAGTTAAGTTAGGTACAGCAAGGTAGTAAATGAAGTGATAATCAATTTATAAGTATGTATATAACGAACATCTGTGTGATAACTGTGGGAACACATGAGTGACGAAAGTGAAATAAATGGTGAATTAGGCTATGCCCTACAGTGGGTTTATTATATAATTAACATTTTAAGGTAGGGAATATAAGCACATAAAAATAGTGAAATTCTAAAAAGGAAAAGAAGAATTGAGACTAAAGACGCTGAGTGAAAAATGAAACTTGAGAAGATTTGTATATGAGGTGTGAGAAAAGAGGGAAAATGATAGTATCAAGCAAAAAAAGTTAGTAGGAAAAAATAAAGATAGTTCAATGATATGTAAATGCGAGGAAGGAAGAGCGGAGAAACAAGGGTAGAATATCAAGGAAATAGAGAAGATACACATTTAGGCAGAGAAGAAATGAAAGAGGATGAAAAAAATAAGATAAAGAGTATTTGAAAAAAATTAGAGTATCCTGGACAGATGAATAAGAATTGTATGGTAATTAAAGAAAATAATAGTTATTTAAAAGATGAAGTATCGAAAGTCAAATCACCTGTGGACCATCGCAGTAATGGACTTCGACTGCTCCAGAATAGGGGTATGAAGGAATCAGAAGAGTGTGCCAATATGGTAATGTTGAGAATATTTTATCCTATAAAAGGAAAGATCTATTGAAATAGCAATCAAAGACTAATTAGGAAAAGACTATGTCGATCCCTAGAATAGAGAACTATTATTCAAAGTAGTGAAATATAAAAGGGAAACGATTGTACCCGAGTAATGTTATCACCAGAGTCTGCCAGAGTGAGTGATACTTTATGCATAAGTGCAAATATATTTGAGGAAAAGATTACAAAATGTATTGATTCATGGGAATAACTTCGTAGTTTGCCTACAACACGTAACAAATAAAGAGTTGACTTAAACGAAAATCAAAGAAGTAAATTAAAATAGAGCGAGAAATTAAAATAGGAAAGAATTTTGAAATGACTCAAAAATGAAAGCTAGTGGATATGAAGTGCATAGGATTTCTGAGGGTATTGTTTACTCCTAAGGGTTAGGCAAGTGTCCTGGCAAAGGGGGAAGATAGGCGAGTTTAGGATCAGGTGTAAAAGAGATAATAGGGGGTATTTAGAAATTTATGGTTTATAGAAAAAATATTAGGTTTTTTCGTTTTGCACTATGAAGATTTTCTGGAAAAGATCTTTTTGCGAGCAGGGCAGAATTGAGATTTTCACGCTTAGAGTAAGTGCCTAAGTGTTAGGGCATTTTGATGCAATGAGTGTATACAAGTTTGGATTGAACTTATGGTATAACTCTAAGGAAAGCAAATTCAAAGCTAGGTAATTAGTGTTATGAGAGCAGGGTTTAAGATGTGTGTTAAATATCTGGGTTTGACAGTACGAAATCTTTATGAAAATGGTTACTGGTATAGTGTGAAACGAATTAAGCAAATTAAACATCAGATTGTTTATGTTAAACGGCTAAAAGGAAATGATAGAGAGCTAATATAATAATAACAGTCATATTGTCGGATATCACTCATGCTTATAAACCAAATGCTCATAGACCTTAAAGAAATTAAAAAAAGAATGAGCTGATTATTTATACCATAAATGAGAATCTTGACATTATTGCATAACTGAGGCATGGCGGTTAATAAGAATTTATTGGAGACTCCTTTTCAGGTATATGAAGTGACGGGTTATTCACTTTATTTATACAGCGTAAAGGAAAGGAGGGTGGGGGTGTGGCGCTTAATATTTAATAGAATTCAATCTGTATTAATGACTGACTTTAAAACTCAATCATGATATTGAATCAGTATGGGTAGAAATCCTTATGTTCAATAAATCCATATAGAATAGGGCCATTTATAGACCTCTTTGGCCCAGAGTCAAGAACTTAGACTCCAGAAATCTGTAAAAGAATGAGACAGCATGCCACAGTAAAGAAAAAGGTATAGGTCAGAATGGGAGATTTTAATTTTTCCTGGCATTCAAGATTTCTTGTCTAATACGGACCATAGTGTTCAGTATTTATAATTGTCATACTAGATAACTCTTTTTGAACCAGATACGGTCCATGACACTGCACACACAGACCCATTGCTAACGTTAATTATAGCGTAATGAAATAAACCTTAACGATGAAAGTATGGAGAGTGGGATATGAAGGTTGAACGAGATTGAGGAGACTTATAGGACTTAGTGACCAAATAATAATTAGATTTAAATATACATGTTGAATCTGAGCCCAAATTTGACCAAGTTACAATAGCGAAAGGATCTTAAGATTTCCGAAATGTGATTTTACCCGAAACATTACGAGAATGCCCTTATGCTAATCACATGACCTGGGATAGAGAGTTTTAAAGAACCCAAAATGTTTTATCAATCGTGAGAACCATTAAAGCAAATTTTTATGAAATATTGTCAGTCAGTATGTTTTAAAGATAAACCCAATAGGTTGGCGAAGAGAAAACCCTGTTTGGTGGAATAGAGATGTAATGTGACAAAATTAAGAAAAAGCGTAGATGTTTTAAATATTTCAAGGGTAGTAATAGGGAAGATGATTTAGAAAATTATAGGAAAAATAGAAAGGAACTTAACCATCAGTAAGACTGGCAAGAGGAAGGCAGAAATTATTTAGCAAGGACTAGTAATAAGAACCTGAAGAATTTTTTAGCTTTTATAAATTTAAAAGTAAGATAGGAAATTGGTCCAATTAAAATTTATGAAAATTTAGTGAGTTTCAGATAAGGAGTTGGTCCAACATTTTCAATGCTGATTTTGCTTCAGTGTTTACAGAGGAAAGATTAGATAATAGTTTGGAGACTAATAGTTTTTGTATCCATGTAACAAATAGACTTACACAGATTTGAATTTGACGCAAAAGATATGAAAACGTTTTATTGACATAATATTGATCAGTAAAAAGGCTGCAGGGCCTGATGGATATATGGTAAATTTCTGTTAAAGATGGGTAGTAATCAGCATTGCAAGAGGCACTGTTAATTTGATTTTAAGCCCGATCTATAAACATTTGGTGAGCGTACCAGATGACTGGAAAACGGCAATTGTTGTGCCTATTTATAAGAATTGAAGTAGTTTTTTTTAAAAACTTATTTACACATACCCTAATGGGGTGAATGAGGATAGCTGCGGATAATGGAATGAATATGTTATATTGAGAAATATTTAGAAGATAACAAGATATACGGTATGACTCCCAACATGGTTTTAGAAAGGGTAGGTCATGTCAGACAAACCCTTTAGAATTTATGAAATACATTACTGAGTGCATTGACTGAGGAGATCCAGTTGATATTATATATTTCAACTTCAGCAAAGCTTTTGATAAGGTTCCGCACATAAGTATGATGAAAAATTATTGCAATGTGGTATAGGTGGAGTGGTACATGGTTGTATTAAAGAGTGGTTGTTGAATAAAAGAAATAGTTTGTATAACTAAATGGCAATAAGTCATCATGGGAAATAATGAAGAGTGGTGTTCCACAGGGTTCAGTGCTGGGACCACTATTGTTCTCATATAGCGTTATGATTAGACGAGGGACTTAAATGCAAGGTTTTCAAGTTTGCAGATGATACCAAAATGGCCACCTCAGTTAGGAAATAGTGAAGGATTCCATAAAGATTCAAAATGATCTGATAAACTTCTTGGGTGGGCAGATAAGTGGCAAATGAATTTTATATAGTAAAAAGTGTAAGGTTCTTTCACCTAGGTTACTCAAATAAAAGTTTAACTAAGAATATGAATGGGGATTGGCTGAGTCGTGGACCAAGAAAAAAGATTTAGGGTGTGATTAAGCAGTAATTTGAAAAAACTAATTAGTGTTTGGAAGCTAGGAATAAAGCTAATAAGATGCTGGGCATAATAAGATCGCAATGTTGTTTACTAAGACAAGGAAGTAATAAGTAAACGTATAATAGCTATTAGGCAGTAATAGAGTATTGTGCAACAAGTGGGGCACTTATTAAAAGAAAAGACTTAGATATTGCTTCAGAGAGAGTGGCCAACGTAGAGCACCAGATGATTTCTGCGCGTTTGAGGGTAAGAGCTTGAGGAGAAGCTGAAGGAGTTAGGAAATGTTTTGCTGTAGAACGGCGATTTCTCCCAGAGGGGACAATGATGCAGTTAACAAAATATTTTACATCTATTGATATTACAGAGACCAATAAATTTTTCATATAGTGCATGGACAGGTGACCAGGGGGCATAACAAAAAATTAAGAAGAAAGCATTCCATCTGGATATAAGAAAGCATGCATTCAGTAATAGGTGTTGTTAAATTTTGGAAATGGTCTTCCAGTTGATGTTGTTGAGTGTGACTCGAATGCAACATTTTAAGAAAGGGTTAAAATACCGTTGTATGGGTGGGTTGGGTATCAATCAATAATATTGACGAAGCCAATTGGCTGGTTTTTTAAGTTAATAGTAGTTATTGAATGTTCGATGGCAATGTGTACCATAACTTATTATTAATGCATGTGGTGGTTTGAGTATTAATATATATATATATATTATATATATATATATATATAATATATATATATATATATATTATATCTATATATAATATATATATATCTATATATATATATATATATATTATCCTTATTTTTGACTAAGCCAAATTTGGTAGATTTTAGTTACAGTAATTTGACAATCCCTAAGGTGCTTTGTGGATTTGTATGAGCATGTTTGGTTAGTGGGTTGACTGGGACAGTCTCGATAGGCCCATGTGGCTTCTTACTGTCTCTATATTCTTAATGTCTAATAAACATGAACATTTTGGTTGCTCTTCTATTGACCAATCAAACAAACATAATAAGTTGGACTTGGTTTGAACTCAACTTATCTCGCATTCAATTATCGAAATCCCCACCAATAAAACTGAAAACTCCTTTCAAAAGCAGTTGTAAAACACAAATCTCTGTGAGTGTTATGACTATTCTTTACCACCAGAATTTGTTGTTTCTCCTCGTCGAGATCCACGTCTCAGCCTTTCCTTTTCATCTGAATCTACCTCCAATACTACCCCATGTCACATAGAGACAATTGTAACTCAAAAAGATCATCATCATAACAATTACACAATACACATGGCCACCTTCCTTCAGATGGGAATTGTCTTGGCTACTATTCTAATTATTGAAGAACTTGTTCAACTAAAAAACATATGCTACACCATAAGTGCATATGTTGCAAGAAACTTCGACTAATGTTCATCGTGCACTTCTCAAACCACGTCGATATAAAGTCGCCGCTAATCTCTATATAAAGAAGGTGACAATGATAAGGGGAGGTGCAGGAATAACTCATTATAATTCTCCCCTATTCTCCAGTTCCTCTTCAAACTAAACTTCATGTAGTTGCGCAGCACGAACATCATTTTGTCCACCCCGACCTTACTAATCTGATCAAATCTACTTGGCTCCGAGTAATGAATTTACTAAGGTCGACTTAGCTGATCATTTTAAACAACTCCCTTCTCCGGTTATTATACTAGGAACGTCAACGCTCTGCCACCCCTTATGGGCCGACTTTGTCACTTCGTCTAAGGTCCAAAATCCCTTGTAAGATCTTTAACCCCTTTTTCCTGGGATCCTTAACAAACGGATCTCCTACAATAAACGTTTAGATTACAAAACACTTCTTCCCTGTATTGATTTTCCTTTTTGTTCCCATTCCCTTATAGATCGTTTTACCTGGTCCCGCTTTGATGATTTATACGGCAGTGACCATTACCCAATTACCGTAAATGAACTTGTACCAAGCCCAATGTTAAAAACCTAACTCCAGCTAGCGTTACGAACCGAGCGGAGTGGGCTCCTTTTTATCAACCTACAGCTATCCCACTAATCATTCCTTCAATAAACGGTTTTCGATTTGTAGATGATGCCTTTCCCCAGTAAGTCGTCATCTCGGCAGCGGAGACTTGATTCCGCAATCTTCAGCAGGTAGGGGTTCGGCAACCCCTTGGTGGTCCCAAAGAGAGCGCACAAAGCTAAAACCGGCGAGGAGAAGAAACTCCAAGGAATACAAAAAGCCCGTAACCACCCCAAAACATGATCATTTTAAAGCAGCTGGCTGCAGATCTCGCGACATTAACGACAAACACGTAAAACAATTTTTTTCGAAGACTACCATTTTGACTGTTAAATCCACAACTCCCCTTCCTTAGTGTGGAAAGTTATACAGAAAATATATATCGTCGCTAAAACAACAACTCACCCACAACAGTCCTCCGTTATGGACCTGATATAATTGATACGATCTCCCGCTCCTGCGCTGGTTGCAGATGCATTAGGTTTTAGTTTCGCTACCCTACTCGAGTTCTTTCCGCTATCTGAAGCCTTTCAAAAATTGGAAATTAGCACTGCACTGCCAGACTTTTCAACCGCGAAAGGGGAAAGATCATATCATACACATATTTATCACTTGCAAGTATCAAACTGCACTGGGAATAGCAAAGACGGGGCTCTTTGGTCCCAAGAAAATTTCGATGTCAATGATCCATCATATACATCCTCGCATCAGTTATTTTTTGCTGGATCTATTTAACAGAATCTGGATCAATCCATCTTCTTCCATCTATTTGGAAATACAGCTTTTGTACTCCTATCCACAAACTGAAAAAACGAAATCCGAAGTTGGCGGACACCCAAAGACCAATTTCACTGACGCTGCCATACCTGTAAATTAATGGAGAAATGGTTTCACCGGGGCCGCTTTCTCCTCTGTTCTGGAGAGTCCAAGCTTTTTCCAAAACTTCACAGTTTGGCTTTCGCAAAATCGTTCGACCGCGGACCCTTGTTAAAACTAGACATGAATCCGGGAATCATCTCATGGTGGGATATTTTTGGGTTTCTTGACCTGAAAAAAGCTTATGAGATTTCTATAAAACTCCATTCGCTCGGTTCCATTGGATAACTCCCTCTTTTCATTAAATGCCTTCTGTCAAAGAGATCCATCAGGTTCGGTGCTCTTCTATTCTGTCACGAGCCACTTTACTCTGGATCGAAGCGTTCGCAGGTGGTGTTAAGTGTAACTACTATTTTGGCTTCAGATTTAATGATGTTACTCTCAATCCCGAGACGGTCATTTTTCTCTCTTGTAGACTGACCTTGCGTTATAATATAGCGCCGGTGCGAGGCTGCCTTTTCTCGAACGGTACAATTCAACCACGCTATTGACAAATATTCAACAATGGAGTAACTCCCTGGCTTCCATTTTTTCTCTCACAGTTCCCTCAAGTGCTTTTTAAGAAAAAAAGGAATCGAAAAACCTGCCACCTTCTTGCAATATAATCTTATACTGGTTCCCCTTCCTCCACTTCACAGGTCACATTTCTAGGGCCTCATCCTAGATGACCACTTACATATGCACCCGCATATTAAACTACCTGAAAACAATTGCATGCGCCTTGACCTGTTACGGGTCCATCTTGCCTCAAAATCTGGGGTGCTGATCGCAAGTCCCTTTTTACGTCTTTACATAGCCCCAATTCTACTGAATCGAAACTGGATTATGGCTGTCCAGTATATGGTCAGGCCTCTACAACATTACTACACCTGTTAGATCCCATCCAAAACGAAGCGATCCGTATCTCCACTGGAGCCTCAACCGTTCCCCCGGGTGAGTCCTTGAACTTGAATCAAATGTGATGTCACTCTCTCTTCGAAGAGAATACATCATGCGTACAAACTTAAATCTTTCGTTTTCACCAAACCCATACAGTCTGCTCTTCACACAGATTCTGCAGGAAGGTTTACCTCAGAATCCTAATTACTGCCATTTGCAAACACGGTTCATAACATCTTTATTTTCTCAACATCCCTTTTCAAAAGGTGCTGCCTTTCTCTTATGACGAAGGGTACATACCTTGGTGAGTCAAGATAAAGCACAAGTATAGAACGCTTCCAATACTCAACAGAAGTTTTAGCAGGATGATTTGCTTCATGTTGTTAGAATTGTACTTTCTAGGTGGTGCAAGTTCTACTAAGAACTCAGCATCAAGAACATGGCGGAATAAGAAAACAGCAAAATTATTTGAGCATCAAAGCTAGTTTTTCAGTGGTGCTTTGATCAACTTCAAAAATCTCACACTATTTAGCACGATATCTCGGTGATAAGGTCAATATTTTTGTTTGAATAATGTTCTACTGGTTCAACTAAAGCAAAATATTTGGCTATAACGGAAGAGGTAATGATGAAATTGGGTCTTGTTACCGAGCAGTACAATAGAAAAGCTCTTTTTCTTGTTGTGTTGCCTTCCTTGACAATTTCTAACCCTTCAACGATTTTTAATCATATTTGTATGGAAAATAGCAATACTATGATATCTTTGAGTCCAAACGGGTTTCAGAAAGTTTAGGCAAGTTGGGAATGTATTTTCTTGTAAGAGTATTTCGAACTTCCGAAATAATTAGGTCATTATGACCAAATTAAAACGATGGTTTTGCACACTAAAATAGAAGCCATTTACTATATTTTTTCCCCGCAGTTTTCTTTTGAACCTCTATCTCTTTTCCTCCATGCTGCGCAGCCGTCGTACGCTGACCAATGCATAGACACGGATCCAACAATGTTGTTTACTAAATACCTAAAAAATTTTTTGGCAATGGTTATAACATCCATGCCCTTCAAAGAGATTCTTCACTTCACAGAAATTCTTCTTCGAACAGTCCATTTTCAAGATCGAAAAAACCTTAATCCTATAATAATTGTTCCTTGCCTGACAAATCCGGTTTCATCGGCAATCCTAGATACAAAACCAATTTTTTTTTTTTTTTTTTTTTTTGTTGCATTTCTTCGAAAAGCGTGTTTTTTTTGGGATAATTATCAACAAACTTCGATGTCCATATTTGAATACGGAGACGGCCCGACGCATTCCTTCGTTATTTGGATGGGTCTTTCAATTCTACATTACCAATTTCTATTCGAAGTTAAATCGGTCTTCAAATTCCCTCATGCAGGCTATACCTCTTAAGGTAAGTCAATGAGTTTCCGCAGAAAAGTTGTGGTATTCAAAATTGCGTAAATTTCTTTCCAATGTATCAATCCGTTTTTTTGGAATTGTGCTGTGGTTTGAAAGGGAGATTATTCACGGGTACATGGCCTCCGTTGACTGATTTAAAACGCTTTGGCAGCCGCCAATTATCGAGATAATGAGATTCTAGTGGAGAAAACTAGTACCAGACGAGAAAGCTGCTATGTAAAGCACACAGCTAATTAACACTTCAAGAAAATATAAAACTAACGTATCAAAAGTAATAAAAAATTTGAAATTCAAATACTTATATTACTACTACTTCATTATCTATCGATTGATCAGTTCTTTCTTTCAGTTTCCGACTATATAACTCTAAAAACGGTCGTATGGCAACATAAAGGTCATTTTTTTTTTATTTTCCCAAGAATTTGGTGGGGCAAAATGCCCCTGCCACTGTAACCCCCTAATATATAATATAATATATATATTATCTTTTATAGACATATATAGATTAAATAATATAATATATAAGTATATATATAGTTATATGATATATATATAATATATATAATATATATAATTATATTATAGTATATATATATATATAATGGGGTTATGAAAGAATTACGAGATGGGAGTGGTAGGTGGCAGGAAATGGTTGTTAGAATGATGGAGAAGGAGTCGTGAAACGTGCCTTACTTATTATATGCGGAAGATTTGATTTTGTGTGGTGAATCTGAAAGAGAGTTTGAAAGGCATCTGAAGAGAGATTGGCAGGGTGTGTAAGAGGGGTTTTTTTTGAAAATAAACATAGATAAGAAAGTAAAGGTTAGGTTTGAGGTGAGGAAGTCCTCGCGTTGTGAAGGTTTAATGTTAGATTGGCGAGCAGCTGGAACGAAGTGTCTCCCCCCCTGAGTTTAAATATTGTAGGAGTATATGTTGGAATGAGAAGGGAACGATGAAGATGCAGAGTTGTAGTAAAGATAAGTTGTGGATGGAGGAAAGGTGCTGGTTGCATAAATCGTTGGTCGGATTAAAGGACTAAGTCTTGGGTGCGCGAGAGTTTTGCATGAGGGTATGGTTTGTTACCTTTGTTAATGTAGAGCTCAAGTTAGGAAAGATACATTCATGTGTTCAAGTGTTCAAGTATTTCTGGCGTTAGGTTGAAAGAATTAAAAATATAGGAATGAACGTATTAGAGAGATGTGATTGAGAAAGGGGTTAATATGAGAGAATAAATGAAAGTACATTTTAATGGTTGGTCATGTGGAAAGATGAATGACAAGTGGGTTGGTTAAGCGGAATATAGTGGTGGAGCTGTGTTGGGAATCGAAACCCTGCCAGGTAGATAGATTGATAATCGTGCGATTTAGTCTGTAAACGAATGTCTGAAGGAGAGAGAATTGTGAGTTTGGAAGAGGCCGAGAATAAAGGTGCATAATAGGAGTGAATTGGAGGGATTTGTGAGGGGGGGGGTATGGTTGTGGATCACCTGGGCCAGGGGGATGAACCCTAACCACTGACGATATGCCACAGTGAGGGTCCGGTTTAGTCCCGCAGTGCCGGAAGCTCTAGGGTGGATTTTCCCGACTGCGACGAGTTCTCATTAAAAGGTATAGAGGGAGCAGTAAGGCTGGGCTTTCTTTCGAACTTGTCGTCATGTTCTGTCTTTTCTACCTAATACTATTTTCCGATGATGTCCACCAGTACCTACCCTCGCCACCAGCAGTCTTGGGAAAAAGCGGAAGATGATGATGATAATAATAGTTGGGGGGGACCACAATATGAGGTACGGATAAGGTTGATCAGAAAAGAGGTGATATAACAGTGTTTTGCGGGTGTCGGGCGAAAATGAGAGAGGGTAGGAAGGTGAAGATTTCTGGTGAGGAAGAGAGGTATGTGTGTAATAATACTTTCTTTAAACATAAGAATAATCCATAAGTATACACCCGCTAGAGTTGGTGTAGGTCGAGATGGTATCGAAGTGAAAGTTGATTGATTTTTGTGTTGGTGAAGAGGAGTGTTGAAGATATGGTGTTGATGTTAAAATCAGGAGGGATAAGGATGGGATTACGGATCATATTTGTTATATGTTAAATTGGAGATTAAGTGGGGCTTGGATGGGGAGAGGAAAACGGTGATACCGGAAAGGAAGGGGTAGAAAATTCAGAAGTGAAGAAGTTAAGTGAACAAGGTAATAAAAGATAAATATCTAAAAGCACTCGCAAGTAAATCTCCAGTTTGATTGAACAAGTTGAAACAAACCAAATCTGGGAGCAAATGAAGGAACGTTTGTTAGTTGAAGTGGAAAAGAAGTATTTGAATGTGCTAAAGTAGGGAACGAAATAAGAAGTTACAGTGAGGGTGGCAATGAAGAGGTGATGCAGCGGTAAAAAAGAGAGTAAAAAAAAAAGAGAGCGCGTAATTGAACGTACTAAAAGCCAATGATGAAGTTTCAAAAGAAAGATGTTTTGAATTATATAAGGAGGAAAAAAGAAATGCTAAAATGTGCATACGTAGGAGAAAGAAAAGGTAAATGAACAGTTTGGAAAGGAGGATAAATGGGTGACTACTCAGGGAATAGGAAGCTCATTTAGGAAAGCGGGAACAGGTAGATGAGAACAAAAGGGAACGTCTGCTTTTAGAATAAAAGAACAGGCGGGATGGCCGCAATTTGTTAAACCTGGATGTAATGGATGTGAGGGGAGTGTGGATAGAAACACTAAGAAAATCTGTATAATATTAGAGTAGTGAAGAGGTATAGTGAATGTGTGTGGGTGTTTTTGATGGACGCAAGAAAGGAATAGGTGTTTTGGGGATGAGGTCATGGGTAAAGTGAGAAAGTTGAAGAATGGTAAATCTGCAGGTATAGATAAAATTACTGGTGAAATGATCAATTACTCGTATCATACGTCTGTTGCAAATCCATAAAACCTAAATACAATTTATTCTTCTTTCATTTTTCAATCATGTTTTTCAATGTAAAAGATTTTGATCCACAAATCCTTTTAACCATTCTAAAACGCTCCTTTTCATCACCAATCAATTCCATAATCTCATCAAAACGCTCTTTTTTCTAAAAACCTTTACCAACATACCACATATTATCTCCCTACAACACCAATAAACTAATTAAACCCGAGTTACCCTTATATAAGGGTACTATTACTGCTCTCCTCCAATATTATAATATAATATATATTAATATATTTCTTGTAATATATATTAATTATATATATATATAAATATATATATATATAATATATTAATAATATAATATATATTAATATAATATATATAATATATAGATATATAAAATATGCACAATATTAACAGTAAGAAGAGGTATGGTGAATGTGTGTGGTTTGATGGTGCAAGAGGAATAGGTATTTTGGGTGAGGTTATTAGTAAGGAGAAGGTAATGGGTTAGGGATGGCCAAAAAATATAGATATACGAAAATATCGCTATTTTTGGCTTCCGGATAGTAATCGAATTTAGGCCGATATTTAGAGGGCGAATATATCGATATTTCGATATTTTTTTCTTAATATCCAAAAAAATGAATTCTATTTTTCAAAAAAAAAAAATTTTTTTAAAGCCGAAAAAAAAATAAAATCTTATCCCCCCTCTCCGGACAACCTGAAGTGATGAAAAAAAACTCTATCCTCTTTTTTCTCCCATATTTCGTTTCGTTTCGTCCAATGTCGTGTCATAAAATATAACCGAAAAATTTGAGGGGTTTTAGATTTTTCCGTCTCTTCGGGAACCAAAAAAAAATAGGGAGACGGGGGATCGGACATGGCACAAGCATACCACATAGTCAAAATTGTCTTCTGAGTATTCACTAATCACTATTCAGTTATCAGTTATTCAGTGGATCAAAATTCTAATAATGCGACCCAAAAAAATTTTGGAATGATAGTAAGAAAAATGCTTCCCTGCATGTGTTATGGTTAGATGATATTCTACTTTGGTAAATGCGACGGTCGTTCTGTCAGAAGCACAGTAATCATACATTAAACAATGTTTGCTCAAAGAACAATGGAATAGATTGACTCCGAGCATATCAATCAGTTAGTCTTTTTAGGTGCATAAGATGATAAGTTACATTTTTTGGAATAAATATATATATTATTATATAGATATATATATATTATATACATATATATATATTAATATACACTTATAATATAAGTATAGTTCTATAATTCATATATAATAATCATACATTCAAAGGTGTCTTCGTGTATGATTTGCAGCATATAAAAGGGAAAAGGAAAAAGGAAAAATTTTAACGTAACTTTTAACAGGTTTATCATGACAATTTAACATGACAATGAAATTTTTTCTTGAACTGTTAAAGACCTTTTGCCCAGTCCACTCGAGAAGACCGCCTGAATCCCTGAATTGTTATGTTTCTTCTTGTTACCAGTTGCTATCATCATTACAGAAAATCTAATACCGGAACAGGACTCCCTGTGAGCTGGTTTACAGTTAACATACCGAGCTAGACTAAAGGGTCTAGAATCATCTATCTGGCGATTACGATTGTTTCGCTTTAAAAAATGTAATTAACTAAATTAATGTCTTTTATAAAATATGCTATTAACAGCAGGCCTCTCACATATAGATCAGAAGCTTTTCTATGATAAGGTCGCTGGCGACCCGTTTCGAACTTCTAAAAATATTATTTCATTTAATTCCTAAAATTAATAGATTTTTTTAAAGATCCATTTGCCACTCCTACCTTGAGTTCTTTCATTACTCCCATCCATTTTAAATTAAGTTTCGTTGTCAGGAAATCAATATTTATTTTGTAGCTCTTTGATACTGTAAAAACAATATTTTATATCTAAATTCATTAATAAACTCAAAGTTATTTTTCTTGTTATAATACGAATAAAAGTTATTTTAAAATGATTATTGTTTATTTTCTAGTGAAACTTTTTTTTTCTTATATTTAATTTAGTTCACTCGTCCCACAAAAAGTCAAAAACCACCCCAAGTCACAAACCAACATCATTCAACAGCTTTCCTATGGCACAAGGCTTCAGTCTCAACCTCTTTGGAGTTTTGGAAAAACTTGAAAGTGGAAGACTGAAGAGTGAAGAATTCCCTTTTACATTTCTATCTACCACTTTCTTCTGTACATTACGTCGGCTTCATTATACAGGCAAAGAGAGCCTTCTCTCGCTCTCTCTCGTCATCACGTCTCTCGTCTCTGCTCTCTCCTCTCTTCCTCTCTCTCCTCTCTTATATATATAATAATATTATTATATATATTAATAATATAATATAGATAATATATATATAAATAATATAATATATATATATAATATAATATATATATATATTATATTATATAATTAATATATATATATATATATTTTATAATATATATTTGACTTCAAAGTTACTTAGGCCACGAAAGGAACGGGAGTCGTATATTTTTAATATAATATAGTAATATATATAATATATATATATATATATATATATATATAAATATTATATATATATATATATATATATATATACTACTATATTATTATATAATATATATTATATATATAAATATATATTTAATAAGTTATGTTAGGTTAGTATTAACCGAATTACTATAAAATACCACAACTCTCATTGTTAGTAGATAGCAAATAACCAAATGCTGTTAACATGCTTTCTGTCGGCTTTTGACTAAAATAAAAACATCGTAACATCCCTAAAAAAACTTATTTATATTTTTTTTTTCCTTTTATGTTAGTTTTCCATTATCGTACCTTTTCCATTACCTAACCTTCAAGTTATTAAAAACATGTATTCAATTTATTTTTCAAACTATTTGTTTTTTAAGTATGTGCGTCGCCTAATCTGAAGGAGAAATATATATATTATAAATAAATAATATATATAATAATATAATATATATATCATATATATATATATATATATAAATTATTATATATTAATATACTATATATATATATGCAAATAATAATCGGATTATAATATATCGAAATATATCGATATTCGAATATCGATATTTTCGCGCTGGCGCATAAATGATCGCGGTGATATTTTTTCATCAAAAATATCGAATATCGTTTATCGATTATTTTTTAGGATATCTGGTATAATTAAAGAGGTAATGGTTAGAGTGAAAAAGTTGAAGACATGGTAAATCTGCATATATAGATGAAATTTAAATGGTCACAAATGGAGGCGAGATGGTGGATTTGAATTGGATTGGGAAGTTGGTGTAATAAAGCGTTTATGGATGATATAGTTTCCAAAGGATTGGAGGAGAGCGTAATTAGTAACCCTCATATACAGGGTAAGAGAATAAAGGGGAAATGTAAGATTATAGGGGAATAAGTTTATTGAGTGTGTAGGGAAGGTATAATGCCTGGTATTTTGGTCGAAGTAGTACGGTCGAGTGACTGAAGTGATTGGTGAAGAACAAGGTGCGTTTAGGGAGTGGTAGAGGGTGTGTGGATCAAATCTTACATTGAAACAAATGATTGAAAAGAGGGGAAAGCAGGAATAATTGTATCCAGTTTTAATGGATTTGCAAACAGGCGTAGGATATGATTAATAGGGAAGCGTTTTGGCAGGTGTTAGTGATATATATGGTTTTGGTGGTAGGCTCTGAATGGATCAAAAGAAGTATGCACGATATGAAGCGTGTGAAGAATTAAATGGTGTCAATTGGTGATTGGTTTAGGAGGATTAATAGCGGAGTAACACTAACAAGGGTTGTGTTATGTTCCTGGTTATTCAATATGTATATGGAGGGTGTTATGAAATAATTCGAGGTGGGGAATGGCAAGGGAAAATGGTGTGAAATGGTAGAATGGAGAACTGATGGAGGGCCACTAATCCTTATTATATGCGGATGATTTTGAAGAGGTTTTGTTGGTGAATCTGAAGAGAGTTGGAAGGATTGGTTAGAGAGATTTGGCAGGTGTTAAAAGGAGGGGCTTTGAATAACCGGATAAAGTAACGGTTATGTTGAGTGAGGACTCCTGCAGTGTGAAGTAATGTAGCTGGTGAAGCAGCTAGAACAAAGTGTCTGGTTAAATATTTCAGGGTATCTAATGTTTGGAGTGGAAGGAACAGGACGATGCAGTGAGTGTGTAGGAAAGGTTGTAAATCGGCAAGGAGGGTGGCGGTGCAGTTAAAAGAATCGTTGGTGAATGTAATGGCTAAGTCTTGAGTGTGCTAGGGTCTTACATGAGGGTAGTTGTTACCACTGTGTTAATTTATAGTGGATGAGACCTGATGGTTGGAAATAGAAGTATGATCTAAGTTAATGTGTTCAGATGGAAACAATCTTAGGGGAGAAAAGAGGAGAAGAGAAAAGAAATTGATTAAAGTGAGAATGAACGTATTAGGTAGAGGTGGTGTGGTGTGAAGAAAGGGTAAATGAGAGAATAAATGAAAGTATTAGATTGTTGGCTCCATGGGAAAGGAGAATGAAGCGTTTGGTTAAATGCGGAGTAATAGTAGGGCGAAGTGTGTTGGGACCGACCGGGCTGGGAGAACCGAAACAAAAGTGGATTAGTCAGTAAAAACGAATGTTTGAAGAGAAAAGCTTCGAGTTGGTAGAGGCACACGGAGAGAAAAGGTTGCATAACAGTGAAGTGAACTGGAAAGGGGTTTTGTGGGGGGTATGGTTGTGGCCCAAAGCTGGTCCAAGGATGACCCTACTTGCTTGACGATCTAGCATAGGAAGGGTCCAATCGCTGTCTGATAAAAGCCTTTAGGGTGGATTTTCTGACTGCGATGATTCTCACTAATATATAGTACTGAGGGCGGTAAGGCTATGGCTTACTTTCGACATGTCATGTTTCTCACTCGCTACTGAGTGAGTAGCGACTAGATTGGGGAGAAGAGAGGCTTACGCCCATTCTGGAATCAGAAAGCAATAAAGAAGAACCAGAAGATATTATATATAGATAATATACTTTGAATATATATATATACTAGTTATAGATATATATATATAAGATATATAAGTTATAAATATATTATACATATAACTACTAATATATATATTTTATATATTATATCTATATTATATTGATAATTTCATCTAGGTCATTGAATAATATAGCTGTAATTATTTTATTTTCCAAAGAATGGCTGATATCGTGTGGCAACTGAAGAAAGATTAATACAAAGCGAATGAGAAAATCATAAAAAAGTGACTAATCTACAACTTCCTTCCAATGAGTGGACTAAGGAAGACTTATTAGAATGCGTCGTTGATGGAGGCTAAAACGCCGTCGGTAACTTCGAATGACATACAACAGTGAAAATGTAAGATCAACAAATGTTAACATGATTCCAGAGGAAATAGAAGATGAAGGAGAGCGAAATACAAAACACTGAGGAAGGAAAGATGTCAAATGAAGAAAAAGAGATGAACATAGAAAATTTAATGATACGGTGATTGAATAAAAAAGATTTATAATGCGGTAATGATGATAACGAGATATAACAAGATAAGAAAAAGTGATTCAGTAAGAAATCGTTCCTTTGAGAAAACATCGATAAATCGATTCTAGGAGGATTAAGAAGAAAAAAAGAGAGGGAAAGATAATCTTAAAAATTCCTCACAAGAAATAAAAAATGTTGTCTGCTTAGTATTGTGAATATTCTCTGATGTATCAGCAATGAAGCTAATCTCCGGGGAAAGAAAAAGGGGAGAGATTAAGTACTCAAGAAACTATTCGGACATATTAGCATTAATTCAAAAAACAATGCAAAACGAGTAATTTAAATGTGGAAAATAGAAAATATTTCTTCAATCAAAGATAGGAAAAACAATTTGTCATCATCAATGTCAGACGGAGAAAAACTACAAAATGTTACCCAGCAGATTCGAACAGCAAAACACAAGAATAGAAGTAAGTCTCCAATGTCATCGTCGTCATCTAGTTTTGATATCGATATTAGTGATTATGAGAGTGATGATGACACATTTGAACAGACGCTTTGCAACTGGCAAGCAGAATGTGACAAAGCGAGTGCAAGTCGACAAACATTAATTGCGAAACTTAGTCCCAAAAAATCAAATTCTTCGATGTCGCGTATTCTAAAGTCAAGAAAAGTGGAGTTACCGGAGAAATTGAAAGGCATACTAAATTAATCTTATGTTTGTTTATTTATAAAAAAAAAACTACGAATTCATTTATTTAAAAACTTCAACAAATTGCAGAAGATTTTACAATTGGGAAAATTTTCTAAGAAATGTTTAACGAAGTTGTAACTAAAAATTGCAATTTTTTTGTACTTGTTGAAATTCGAATAGGTATTTTATCAAAATCAACGATGAGAAAAAAATATAATTGTTTCTATTTAATATAGCATTTTCCGATTTTTTCAAATTCTAGTAAAAACAAATTGACGATCAAAGGTGTGATGTTCCTAGTTTGCGACATATTCACTTTTTTTCCTTCGTAAATGTTAAATTTAAATAATAACTCTGTATTAGTAATACAATGCAAAACCTCTAGAGATGGGCATTTACAATTTAGAATGACTATGAGAGTTATATAAAATGAAGATGCCAGATTTGCAATGACTATGGAAATATTTTGCAGCATAGGCATCTTTCATATAATTTTGGCATTTTTTTTTTTTTTTTATTTTAAGGTTGTCACTGAAAATACTCGATATTTTATTATAATTTATTTTATATAAATTAAATAAATAAAGAAAATTAATAAACATTGAGAAAAATTTATTTGTGATAGTTTATTATCTTCACGAAGGGGGCAGGTGTCTAAATTAGAACATTAGACTAATAATGATTATTAATTAATTAAAATACAATAATAATAATTAATAATAATATAATAATATAATAATAATTTATAAATTATATATATAAATATAATTATAAATATAAATAAATTAATTTTTTTTATATTCAAAAAGATGTAAACCTTAAAAGTTTCAATTAATAGTATATAATAATTTTAAGTTAATGAATTGACATATACATAATAAATATATAAATTATAATAATATATAATATAAGTAATATAATTAAATATGGTATTGTTAAGTTAATATATATGCAGGTAAATGTCACTAACACGTGAAGAGGAATTGTAAGAACCCAGATCTTGGTCAGAGCTAGTCAGGTAATGGGTACAGGCAAATAGAAGCACCACAGATCTTATTTTCGCCATAAATTTAAATTAGTAAAATTGAAAAAGACAATTAAGAATACGAAAAAAAGTGCTTTAATTATATTAAAGTGTCATTTATTATAGAATCTGTAGAAAGGCAATTCTGAATTTCGGAGTGCTCATAATGGAAGTAAAATTGTTCGTAGTTTTGGAGAGAGTAACGGAGAGTTGTGGTGGCTACTTAAGAAAGGCTTTGGAGAAAAAAAATAAAATATATGACAAATGTAAATTGTATAGAACTTAATATATAGAATAGAAAACGAGGAATAGTTTTGAGAGTGGGAGCTGGCGTTTAATGACAGGGAAGTGTATATTGTCACCAATATCTGTATTGTGGCATATATATTTGATGCAGTAATAAGGGTACAGTGAGGGAGTGTATCTACTGGATGGAGATGTGTATGGCTTTGCGAAGACCTGCGCTAGAGTGAATGAGAACGGAGAATATAAATACTTGAGGAATGAGGTGGTGTGATAGTATAGAAGAGAAGGTGTATAAGGTGGAATTTGAATGTTCGTGAATTGAAAACGTAGATAATACACGTATCTGGGGGAATGTTATTAGGTAGAATGAGTAGAGAAGGAAGTATGCTTTGGAGATTGCGAAAGAATTGATAAGTTAACGGTATAGGAGAACAGTTTAAAGAGCTTGTGTCCAATCATCTATATAAAGTCCATGAACGTAGAGAATTAGAGTGGGTACCGGGCCAAATAGGAGTGATACCTATTATGTAACAAAAAGTATAGGATTAAGTAAGCATAATAGGAGTACGAGAAAATGAGGTTGAATCAAAGAAATAGAAGGAATATTGGATAATGCGTGGGACATAGGGTGGCACTTAATAGATGAGGATGGATTAGGGAGTACTTGGAGAACCAGGTAGGAGGAGATGGCAGGAACATCGAGTGGAGATAAAGAATCACACATGGAAGAGATGGAAAGGAACATTACCGTAGAAAGAATTTACGCATTGAGATAAAATAAATCACATAGAATAGCATCATAATAGACATTAAATACAGAATACTAGATAACGAAGAAGTACGGAGAGTTATTATAGGAAGAATAGAATAAGTGGAGATAATGTAAATTAGGATATAAATAATAATAAAGAGATAGATTATGTAAAATATAGCATAATATAATAAATAATGACATAAGAGTAAAATAATAATAAAAAATAAAAATAATAATAATAATAATAATAATAATAATAATAAAAATAATAATAATAATAATAATAATATATAATTAATACCAGAATCCCCAATTACTACAATACCACCTCCCATAATAATACTCAATAATAAACATAAAATAATCAATAATAATAATAATCTCACATTTAATGATTTAATGAATTAAATAGGGATGAATAATAATTAATAATAATAATATTATAATGTAGATTAAATTAATAATAAATTATAAATATTAAAATATATAATTAAAATTATATAAATGTAAATTTTTTTTATAATTAAGAAATTAGAATATTTAAGTGGAATAAATTTCTAAATTTTTGGATAGAAAATATAAATAATATAATTATAATAAATAAAATATTAAATATAAATTAAATAATAATAAAATTAAATAATAATAAATTAATATAAAATATACATTTAAATAATTTATTAGAGCACATAGCGATCTGAGATTTAAAGTAACCAGTCATGATGTAAATCTTAAAAACTTAAATTAATAATGCTACAGTATAAAAATCGAATAAAATCATTGAGGATGGAATGACACATGATTACCAATATGCATGGCACATGAAAAATGAAAAAAAAATTAAGAAAAAAAAAAAAAAAAAAAAAATAATTATATGTGAAAGACTATAATTTAAAATAGTCATAGACGGAATTAAGAACCATACTTTTTATTATGCTCGATAATGAATTTCACATATAAGATAATAAGTGTGAAAAAAAAAAATAAAACTTTTTTATTAGTCTCATAAATAATAAGGCTAACACTATGGATAAGGATCAGAGCCAGACGGGGAATAACATAAGAGGGGGGAGTGATGAATTTATGCCACATATAAATCCAGCCGATATGGAGGATAGAGGACTCACGGAATGAGAGATAACCTCCCCGACACCAACTAAAATTACAAAAGATGCGGGGGAGTTCCGAGGTAGACACCCTCCACCCTGAGAGGATAGGGAAAATAAATACTATGAACTCACCACTGAGTAGTTCCCACCGGTAAAATGGACGATAAGAGACAGTCACCTTCATTATTATTATATATATTATTATTATTATATTATTATTATTATTATTATTATTCCGAGATTCTCAAATTTCCATATCGAGTGTCTATAATATATTATTAATCCTCTTAGTAGTGTGTATATTCTTTAGTAATAATATAAAAAATATAAAATTTGAAAATAAATAAGTTCTTATATTTTAACGATGAACTCATATTAAAAGGTCTCTAAATTAGCCGCGTCCATCTAACTCTAATTACTCATATGCCGATTATCAATATTTTATTTTTTTTAACATTTTCCCTATCCAAAAATCTAATACCGAGGATATTCAGAGAGAGTGTATTCTTTTAGAGCTGTAGCTATTGTATCGTTTTTACTTTGAGATGAATACCCTTATTAGTCTGAGTCCTTGTTCTCCTTCCTTTAATTTTTCTCTTTCATTTTATTTTTTACATTTTGTTTTATACATACTTTCTAGAGTCCAGCATTATGAGAACCATTCCATCAACACATCCATATGTATTCTTACTCCGTTTTACTGGTAGTGCAATTAATAGTTTATAAAGATTAAATATGACGTGAGCTAATCCAAGCCAACGCTGACCAATAAGTAATATATATTAACGTCATACACTATATCTGGATATATTATATCATTATATATATTTATTACATTATTTAGGTTTAATGAAGGATATATATTTTGCATAATGATCATCACTATATATATAATATATAATATATACCTTATATATAGTACGTTATTTAGTATATATTATAATTTATTATATTATTATAATATTATTATATTTTTTTTTTTTTTTTTTATTATTTATTAGTTTTTTTTATATTTTATCATATATAGGTCCCAACAACATATATACGTAGATTTATCACCCGCATTGACATATATCTCGAAAACTAAGTAGAGTACATAGAGAAATACATGATAACAATATTGAGACTGATTTCATGCGTAATTGAAAATATTTGTAGTGGTATAAAATGTACGTAAAAAAATATAAAAAATTTTTTTTTTTTAAGGCTTTAATATTTTTTACTTATTTATTTTTTATCAGTATCTCAAACTACGATAGCAGTAGAGAAAACTAAAAGACATAGTACCAGGCAGAGTAAAGCCGTAGATAAAACATAGATAATACATTCGACTGTAAATATTTGAATTAATTTATTATTAGGGGCGAACCTCGAGCTCGACGTGGTGACCTAGCCCTTGAGGGGGGGACGTTTTCATTCCGGATTGCTCATCACACTCGTAGGGGGAGGGGGCCTCCGGAAGGAACTCTCACTCAAGGACGAACATTATGGTCTCTCCTATGAACACAAAAACAACCTACAATAATCACTTAATTATACTACTATACTATTAAAAAAAAAAGCGGGGGTTCCGGAGACCCTCCCCGGAGGGGGGAAATAGTCCAACCCCTCGATCCCCTAATATATATATATATATATATATACAGGAGGCCGAGAGTAACCCCCGACTACTTTGCAATCTTTGAGCGGTTTAATACCCCCTGGGTATGTTCTTTATAGTTAAAAAAAATATTATATATTTTTTCATACATATTTTAATTAAGCTGATCTAAATATGTTTATATAGTTTTACTTGACACCTATCGAAGTTTTGGAAGATATAAAAAAATCAATATTTATAAAAAAAAGAAGTAAAAATTTTATTATTTTTCATTTTTCCATTAGCAAATTATTTTCATAGGTTTTCATTCAGGATAACATGTTATCAGTTTTCTTGATAATTCATATCTTAGCTTTCCAGGGATTTCATGCACCGGGTAACTTATCTTTAGTTTCAATAATCACATATATTTATTATATTATATATATTAATCTATATATATTATATATACTATATTATACTATATATTAATATATATATATATATAATATATATATGATATATAATTAATATATATATCATATTATATATATATATATAAATAATATATATATTATATATATATTTAATATATATATATAATATATATATATAAATTATACTATATTAATATATTATAATATATAATTTAATTATATATATATATTATATATATATATGCGTGGTAGTGTGTGTGTGTGTCAGCTTGAGAATATTATCTGTCTGGCTAAAGAAAAAAGCACTAATTCTTATTTCATTAGCTATTCAAATATTATACTCAAGGAAAAGCTGCACCTAATCGAGTTGCTTCTGACCACTGTCCCCGATCAGATTTTTTTTGTATAAATTAAAGAAGCTGGTTGAATTGGATAAAGGATAATGTAAAAAAGATGTAGGGGTAGGGTTGTGAGGTCTCGGAGAGATCTGGAGAATGAGAGGGAGAGTGGGGAGTTAAAGACTCGGAAAGAAATAGAGAGAGAAAGGAGAGAATGAGGCATTTTAAGCATCAATTAAAATAGTTGAGCCAAAGAGAAGCTGATTATCGATTTTATTCAAACTAGTTTTTCAGTATTTTATTGAAAGAAGAAGTGAGCGGCGTCTATGATGACCTCTTCCCCCTACCCTTAACCCTTCTTCTAACTAAATTTACGAGAGAAACGCCCCCTACCATCCAACCACCTAACTACTACTCATTAGCTTCGTCCTTCAGAGCTTGCTCACCCTGAGAGTCAACAGTAGAAGGAAGCTCTTATGTAGACTATACGACGCACTTCTATATTTCCTCACATAAATTTAGTTTTCTAGTTATAGTATTGGTATGTCATTTGAGCTCAATAACGATGATCCCTTATACGTAAAAAATCAAAGTAATTGGGGGAAATATTGTCAGGCAAGTACCTATCCACATATATATAGCACTCCATCATCATCATTAATATATACTATATATATCATAAAGTTATAATATATATTAACCATATATATAAATTAATGATATATATTAATATATATTATATAATATATATATATATATATATACTATATTATCTCTATTATAGAGCGCTACTATATTGTAAACCTATATATCCTCCTTTATAACAGAGGTAGTCAAAATAACCCGACTACTAGTCAATTACTTAAATATTGATCGTTCACAGAATTGACTGGGTTAAGCATTGGACCTTTTGGAGATGGGGCGCAAACCTTACTCTAGAGCACACTCGCACCCGCATGATATCTCCGAAAACTACGATAGGTATCGAAGGAAAAAATACTATAAGTACCCAACAGTACACTATTTGGAATCAAGCGTACGTGAGAGTGTGCCTGTTAGATGGAGAGAGAGCAGGGAAATTGCTATGTATTTATTTTTGATTCTTTAAGGTTGGTTAGGAGGTCTTATGTCGAGAGCCCTCTGACGGTGTAGTTGTTAATATTGCAGGTCTCTAGAGGGGCCTGTGCCCCGTGCAGTTATCCCTACGTTTTCGGACCCCATACGATGATGGATCTCGTGACAAACTCAAGAGAGCCGTATCTGAATTCCTTTGTAATGATGTGGATGTGCATCTTGTAATGGCCCACAGTCTGCGAGTTGTGGGTGGAGAGTATTTCTTTTCTTTTCTTTTGGTCTTTGTTATTAGAGGTATTTACAAAAAATAAAAATTTTCTTATTTTTTGTTTATCAGATATTTTATGTAATGTTCAAAAAAATTTTGTTTCGCCCCTTTCCATACATTATCAATAGCGTCTGGAGTCGCGAAATATGGTGTTGATTATAGATGTTTTTATCTGTGTACCTGATTGGTAATTGTTTTCTCGAGGATAATAAATAATATACCTGAAAGGAGAGATATAAGTGGAGAACTATTTTTTGTTTTTTACCACTTTTCCATGTTAGAATGCAGGAATTTATTGTGAAGACGCTTATTGCATGTGCGCAATAGTGCAACGTTTGGAGTTAGTTTCTGTAGTGTACCGTGTATCTTGTTTGGTGTTATTAGTCATTAGAGATATTCAGATAAACGGTGGTGACATCAAAAATATTTCCACTATCATTTTTCCCTATAACATAGTTATTTTACTCATCACAGGGTATATTTACAGTATGTCCCGATTTGTTTCCCCTTAGGTTTGATTGTGGAGTTGTAGGTTTTTGCTGCAAGTACTCTCACTCTGATATAAAGTTATTTCCGAGTGACGAAGTATTTAATGGATTATTTATGAAACTTCATTATTTTCCCTTGGTAATATAAGGATGACACCACATAAAAAATACTGTTTTTTTTTTTCAGTGCTAATTTTCCATATTGATTGGCAAAGTTCATTGTAAACGTTGCACGTAAAGGTGATGGAGAAATTCCAAAGTACGCTTATTGTTATCATTTTTAATCTTTGTCCGTACCCACCGATATCGTAAGTCTTTGTGCGTGATTATTATCAAAGATATATATATAGTCCTCCATCTTTCGCTATTATGTATACAATTTTCATTCTATCGTTTGTTGCGTGAGTTCCAGAGAGATTATAGTGGTTAAGTGTTGATGCTCATTGCCTTATTTGTACACTCCTGTCGTAGTTTCTCCCAAGAGAGAATATACAGTGTTCTGTTTATTCGGACGGACAATGCTTGTGTTCGAATAAGATTTGGGTTAGCTACTGGTTCAAGACCAAGTGTTCTCTAGGTGGTCTGCAATAATACTACGGCTTTGTATTACAGATATATAACTTGTTAGGTGTTTGGTATGGTTGTTAGTGGCCGTAGTTTGGTGAATATCTAGGTAAACCTGTCTAGTTATGTGGCACTTGTTTTTTTGATTTTATTGATGTTGTATATTTTTGAGTTAGTATAGTAGAGCTCGTGATGTTGAGTTTCTGTTATGAAAATGTGTGAGTATGGGGATGATATGTTATGTTTAGTGTGTTGATGTTATAGTGTAAGTGTAGCGTCAGTTGAGTAAAATGATTCGAGTGCATTAATCCAGTATGAATATAAACCGACTCCAGTGTCCAGTTGCGTAGGTTGGAGATATTCGTGGTAGCTGTCATCAAGAGGATTAATTTGGAAGGCACGTTGCTGTAAATAATAGAAAGGATAGTCAGGAGTCCGCTCCCTCCCTGAGTGGCGGCATTTTTGATAAACTCTACTTAGCTGCATCTTCAATGATTTATTCCTTAATCACGCTGTATTATCATACTAAATTATGGGGATGTCTGGAAGTGTAAAGTGATCCATCCCTCTTGTGGATTAGATTGAGATAAAAATTTTTTTTACTATCTAACTCAATGCCCTTTGTTTATGTCGTGCTATAAGTAGTGTTTTGTATGGGGGCCTGAGATGCTTAAACTATATTATGGTTGAATGGTGTTTGCGAGAGTTGTTGCGGGTTGAGTGTTGCTGGAGGGTTGAAACGTTTTGTTTGAGGATGCTGTGATTTATATATGTATAGCTTTCTAAGAATATGTGTGTAGCAGTGAAATTAGGACGATAGGAGGAGGGGTTTGAGGGTCTTCCGTTAATTAATAAGTTGCTAAGATAGTTTAAAATCGAATTTTCATGAAGGCCTGCATTATGTTAGAGTCGAAACAGCATATGTACAGTACAAAATTCACATTTCATGTAAGTCACGCAAGAAATCAGTAAACACGAAATTTTGATGAAATTTAGCGAAAATAATCTGTCAATGATTATGTTGTCAAAAATATTTTGTCAAGTAAATAGTAATTTGCAATTAGTGAGGTAAAGACAAAGATCTTAATAACATTTATATGGAGAGTATTTACACACACTTATCTCGAGTTTGCTATTATCACCTACGCTGACATTCCTTTACTGAGCGGTCTTCAATAGCCTCCCTTTCCAACAGTTCTTTTCCTCCTCTATTCATTCGAAACATGGTAATTTGGAGCTCTCTTTTGTAAAATAAATTATTGCTTATCAACATGGCGATCTTCATATCTCTATAAGGGTTTATATATCTCACACATACCAAGACAATAAGTTCACAGTTGCAGGGTAGAGATCATCCTTTACCTGAATATATCGAATAATAATTTAAATTTTGAAGAACACACTCTCCGTAACTCCTGACGTCATTTTATTTTTGCTCTTTCCAAGTCTTTTCACTCCGTCTCCATCTCCGGCTCGCTGTTCTCTCTGCTTTTTCTTCGTTTTGCCCTATATTTCTTTCCGACACATGAGTTAATTCTTTTTTTTCTTTCATTTTTCTTGTACTTTTTTACATTTTTTTTTTTTTTCTTTGTTTCTTTCTATATCTATTCTTTTACTTTTTTTTTTTTGACTTACGGCGACAAAGCATTGGGAATTAAAAAGGGCTACACATATACTTTTCTATTGTTTAGTGTCTATCTTCCTTCCCATTGAGTCATTTATTCTCTTCCATATGCGCGACTGACTCTCAGCGTGTTCCATTCCACTTCGGTTAAAGCGACGTCCTGGCAAAACTCAGAGCTGCGTGCGATATACATGAAGCCAAGGATCCACACTCATCCTTCTCTCCCACGCTTAATCTGCCGCTAACCCGGATATCCACTTGATACATGCGATATGCATTGACACTTTTTTCGCACCTTGTGTTGTGTTAGCACTACTTTATGGTCATCTTCCCTTTAATAGCTTACCTTTTACAAACCTCACATTCTTAGGAATTGCACCGGTTTATTTAAAACACCTAAGTGCGCGAACCATACGACTTTCGCTGGAACCGCAGAGCGAGACCCTTAAACTAGCTTGTGGGGTTACAGAAAATTTTTCGCAAAATACACTATAAAACTCGCATCTCAGAACATCTAATTATCATTAGAATTATACATACTCAGATGAACATAAGGTATCGCATAAATATGAACATGAAAACCATTTTCACAGAGTGTATATATGAACGAATGTTAAATAACCACTTCGAATTTTTTCGATTATGCATTTAATGTATATCTCAAAATAGAGCCCCCCCATCACAATTGCGACATATTTAAGAAGAGCACCGATACTAAAATCATTTATATTTTATCAAAAAGCGGTGCGGTATATATCCAAACGAAATTCTGTTAGTGCGGCAGTATGCAATCCCTTTTACGAACAACAGTTTATATATAAACCTTCTTATCAACATGGAAGAATCTTATAGGCGAGATCACAACTTCAAATACTTACAAGCTCAAAAAACGAGAGGTTATTTCAGAACCCAATCAAAATAATGAATGCAACACAGAGAGGTGAAAATTCCATATAAAGAATCTATCCCTAATAATATATTGTATTGAAATATTGGCACAAATTTGACAGTGATAACAAAAATTCTCTTAATGATTGAATGGAAATTTCAAGGTGCAGCAACAAGCGAGACAAAGATACATCTAATACTCTCCATAGTGTCTGCAGGTATACACAATCTCCTTAATCATCGGATTAATCCTAAACAAAACCGGTCATTCTTCATTCTTTGCCTCTGACCAGCCATGTTCCCAGCGTGGAGAAAAAACAAGCCCACCCCGCGAGGATAATAGTGCGCATTAACTGCATAACTACTGCTTGAGGACTGGAACAATGGAGTAGAGAGAGAGCGACCCGCGGCAAACAAAAATCGAAAAAAAGGGTAGAAAATTTCTCAAGATATGCTAAAAAGTAGTAAAAAATGCCTAAAAGTAATTACCATATGCCTAAAGGTGTCATAAATTGTTATAGTGCGTCTCATCAATTTGTTCTCCATCATAGACTGCGGGGCTAATTCTGCATTCCGGGTCAGTCCGTAAATTCCGCAGCAAAACTTCATTTTACACTGCCTACTCTTCTGAATGCGACCAAAACTTGCTCGATTGTTACAGACATATTTGTTCAATATTAGTTGTACTCATATCCATGATTAATCAGCGAAATATCAAGGAAGGAACATTACCCTCGCGAAATTCTATGGGATTCTTTCAATATGAATTAATCAGTTCCTTCGATTTGTCCAATTCTTACCAACTTTCTCAAATCTACCCTATTTCTTCCATACTCATTCTCTTTTTAATCTTTATCTAGTACTTGTAAAATGGGTGTCATTCCATTAATGCTAATGTTGTGTCAATTTTCGAAGTGTTTTCCCACTCCTCACTCTCATCCACGTCATTACACATCAGTCCACAAAGTACCCATCCCTTTCACCATATAAAGATTCCCCTTACCCCTTACTAACCTTCATCCCTTTTTCAGAACAGTCTCTCCCTGATATTCCTGTACGTAAGCCTCCAATGTCATTTTCTCCAAACTGTCATTTACTGTGCATTATTCTCTGGACGAAATCTATAGAATATCTTAAAATTAAGTTCCTCTTCTCTACTGATAACACTACATAATACTTATTCATACCAGGTACTTCTTCTTTCGAAAGCTCATGAACCAAAGCATAAGTATTCACATAAAGCACTATAAAACTAAAATCCTTTCTTTCTTTAACTTTGCTCATATTTCACTATCTTAATTTCGTCTACTCCATTAGAACATAGCGAGAAACTGCGGAAAATTTTTTTGAGCTTCTTACTGTATTACGTTAAGATCGCGAACCAGGCACAGTGTGAACGGCAAGATCTATTAACTTTTTTACGTCTATCACTACCTATTCCAGCTACCAAGATATACGCTCTTTAAACACTTGTCTAGATGTTATCGAGAACACATTTTATTCTATATTACACAATGAAATGCATCTTGTTTCACTATATCCGTTACATAAATTATAACCATAATGTTTAGAAAAATACTGTGAGAGTATATATATTCTAAAACGTAACTTAAATTCATCACTTTATTATATCTAATAATATTTATTTCATTAGTTTCCTTTTATAATTCCTCAAAATGATCTTTCTTCCTTCTACTACATTATTATTATTATTATTATTAAGCTTCTCCAAATTTTTTTTTTTCTTATAGTCAATATCGTTTTTTACTATTTCTCTATCTGATCTCATGGTGATATTATTAGCTGACATCATATATATTACGTTAGGCTTTGCTCCAGCGTGGTGGACCCGACGAACCCCCAGAGACTAAATTATTATACATCTAGTCCTTATATGATCAATCTATTCTCTGTCTCATCTTACACCATTTGCCTGTGCATCTATATATTACTCTTCCACTATACGAGTGTCACTCTATATATATAATTAATTTTAAATAATTCATCTAGCCTATATACTCCCATCTCGTTACAAAATTAATATGTCACTCTTGTGTTCTAGAATGAAGAATAGGTAATACATCTTTTCTTTCATCAATCACACACCAATAACTCATTCTTCCCCAGCATAGATAAAACAAACAAACAGGAGATCTATACAGATCACTACTTTTGAGACATTCATTACGTGACAGCGCCTATCCAATAATGGGGCACTAACTTACTTAATACATCTCATTTTTCGAGATTTGAAATAATATAACCCATGGCTCTAGAGTGAACCTTAGCCTACTCACAACTTCCAAAACACTAGATATATATTTAGTGGCACTATATAGAGAGTCAGGGCCGAGACTCTCATTCAGCATTCTTAACACTCAGATAGCCATTATTGGTCCACAGAACTCTACACCCAAGCACATACCTTGAAAATTTCACACTCACTATATGAGGAGTAATCTATCATTAGCCCCCAACAATTTGCTCTGCACACTCAATCATTACATTGCAACCTCTTACTCACCATCCAAAGCCCCCCCTCCATCATACTTCTACTCCACATTTCCACAATAAAACTCACATACTCCGATCTCTACGAACAACTTCCTCGTATTATCTATCAGCCTCGCTCCTCTTTCAAATTTCTCTGTAATACAGAGTAGAGTAACAGAGCGTTTGATTCGATAAACTAAATAAATGTCCTATATTAACGTTTATTATATTATTTTTATTATCCATTTATTCAATCTCTCTCTCTTTCTCTTGGTTCCTAATTCATAAAGAAAAAATAATTTAATTTTCATATCGCGAAACTAAACACATTTCATACATACTTTCCACAACAAGATCTATTTTCCACCTAGACAGAGTTATTTCATCAAGGCAGTCGCGAATAGAATAACAAAGAATATACAACTATACTGTTGGGGTAACACGACCAAGTTCTCCGAGGAACAATGCATAGAGCATTTATCAGCGAAGCCACCAAGAAAAAGAACAAATAAGATAGGTAAAGATTGTGTTGTAAGAGTTCCCAAACCAAACTTACAATACTTACAAGCGAGGAGGAGAGAGAATCACCTAAGTGGATAATATTTTTACTATTCCAAATTTGAACACTTTCACTTTCATGCGTTCTAGTTGTTCGTCTTCTCGAAGAGATAATCTCTGCGAGTCTACATTTCGTCAGCGAGAATACTTTAAAATTGTTAAAATGAGAAAGTATCTAAACAATTTTACTTTAACATTTACAGAGTTAATTTATTTCTTCATAATTCTTCACTCTCATATCTATAACTCATACCCTTATAATATCTATAGTCTATCTATATATCTATATATCTTAATCGATATATATATATACTATATATATATTATATATATCGTTCTTCTATCTCACTCTCTATATTATGATATATAATGGACAGAAATTTTTTATATATATTCAAAAATCCATATTTCTATCAACTCATTGGACCCAATTATGCATAGCCATTTCGCAAATTATTTAGTTTGACCTGATATTATTCCTTAAAACCTTGTGTAAATTGCTATTGATAATTTTTAAAATAAATTTTAATCTTTAAACTTCTGAATTTTAATATTAATACATAACTGAAAATTGGAATGACGATAACTTCCTTCACGTGGAAAATATTGCTAAGCCATCGAATGATTTAATTTTCATCAAAGTACTTCATAATATACTTTACATTGCATATGATATACTTTACATCGAAAAGCAATGCTAGAAAAAAAAGATTTGGGGAAATTTATTCACAATTAGAGGTGCTTAAAATATTTATTCTTAAATATTTTATTTTCCTTTCTTTTTAATATTTAAAATAATTTTTATTTAGATTATAGAGGAAAAAAAAAAGTTAAAATTTATATATAATCTTATCAATATTTATTTTTCAAAAATTCGCTTTTTATCAGAGTTTATTTTTAATTGTTTCTATGATAATAAAAGGAAAAAAAATAATTATATAGCAGGTAAACTATTGGACAAGGCTCATATATATATATATATATATATTATAAATATATATATATAATATATATACATTACATATATTATTTTTAAAGAATTTCGATAACAAATATATACTTTATTATTACAATATACAAAGTAGAGAAAATATTTATATATATATATATCATATATATATTATATCTATATATATAGTATATTATATATATATATATATATTATATATATCTAATACATACATATAATTATATATATATATATAATATATATATATTATATATATATATATAATATATTAATATTATATTTATAATATATATATATAATATAATATAATATATATGTAATCATATAGATTTGTTCTTGGGAACCTAGTTTTAATAATAAATAGGAAGACGAAGAAAAATGTTGAAAGCATTCTTATTATAAACTCTGGACGTTTCGGGTATTCCCCGACCCATCTTCAGCAAAAATTTTACTCTAAAAATAATTAAAATTACATTTTAAAATTAAAAGAAATAAACTATAATAACAATATTAAATTGATAACAATATGAAAAGTGAATAAAAAAAATATTAATCACATAAAAAAATGAAAACAAAAATCACAAATTGACATAAAATGGAGAAAAAAAAAAAAACTTAACAAAACGCACCTGACAGAATCTAAGTAAATTTTGTAGTGTCTGAGTTACGAAAATTTAATAATTGAAAATTACAGAATGCATATGTTATAAATATAGTTAGTTGGTTAAACCAGCATAGCTAAGGTTCCAAGCAGGGTGGTGGATCTATAGTGTTAATCAAATTGATGAACAATAAACTAAAAAAGCATTGGATATGACATAATAATAATAATAATAATATAATAATAATAATAATAATATAAAATAATACAGTAATAATAATAATAAAAATAATAAAATAAATAATAAAATATAAATGACATAATAAATTAAAACATAAAAAATAATAATGTAATTATAATATATATAATAATAATAAAATAATAAATAATAATAATAAAATAATAATAATAATAATAATAATAATAATAATAATAGATAATAATAATATAATAATATAATAATAATAATAATAATATATATAAATTATGGTTACAACATGATAAAACATTATTCTTTTCAATATTAATGTAAAAAGTGGGACATAGATTGGCCTTTATTTAATTCTGGTTTCAATTGATAAATATATAAACTTTCAAGGATCTTTCTAATCAATGAGAGTCACTTGCTGGCAATGAGGATTTCAAAACTGTCCTCGTGAAATTGAGTGGCCTTTTCCCCCAAGCTATGAATCGGATAGACGATGTTCTGAGCGTGGTCAATGGCAAACTAAGTTCTATATTGGGAATAAAAACCCCTCAAAAAAAAATCTTGAAACCCTCAAATGAAGTTTAGAACCTGTTGGCCTACGTAATCGGACATTGCAATCCACACTTATCATTAAACTATAGAGATCATCAATCTGTGGGGATAATACTTTAAAGGCCTGAAAAAGTTAGATAATTTTCATACTATTGTAGGGAAATAAATTCAGTTGATGGAAAAGTTCGCGGTGCAACGTGGGGCTTAATAGATTGCACCAGTATAGTGTCCAATAAATGGAATTTTTAAATATTATTCTTGTGCTTGGGGACATCGATGAAAGGCTGTCTCGGACGAAATTTATTCAAGAAATCTATATACTATTTTAGGAAATATATTAGAAGGAATAAAGTTAAAAAATTACAAAAATTACTCAAAATTCAATTTCTTCATGGAATTTTTCCCATACGTTGCAAAGTTTGAATCTCTGAAATAAGCCTACATTGTATGCAGATAATTTGTATTTTCGTCGGGAGGAAACCTAAAAACGTTATACCTAATACGCTACTACATTGATTTCTAAAACGTTTGTTGAAAAGAATTATTATTAATTGGAATCGTCATTCATTTTTAATAATTGTATTGTTATTGTCTATTCCATTGAAAACCTATTTTTGTTGTTAGTGTGAGATAGTTAAAAACAATGAGGCTTGACAGATTTAAAAAACTAAAAAAAGTCATCTACATACCTTGATATGTATTTGGTTTTAGATATATCAGTTGGGCATTCGTTTAAACATGTTTGTTCATGGAAACTTAAAAATGAATTAGCGAAAGCCGGCCCTAATGGTGAACCATCGCCATCGTCTGTTTGACAGTAAAGCTCATTATTAAACAGAAAAATTGTCACCTGTAGCCAGATTAAGAAGTTTCATAAATTGAGATCCATCAAATATGTTGATCTATTGATGAAACAGACCGTCAACAATATCTGCAGGTTCTTTAACAGGGACATTGGTGAATAGGGACTGTACATTGAAACTAGCCATATAGCAAATCATTAATGAAAAGTGAAGTGACGAAATCTGAAAAGTCAAAATGAGTTTTCAGATTTAATTGGTAATTGTTTTAGGTTCGCTATGAATGTTAAGTAATACTTTGAAAATGGTTATGTTAGGGAACTAATAGCTGAAAGGTTAGGTCTAAAAAGGCCAGGTTTATGGGTTTTGGGTAACCCATATAGTAAGCTTGGTAGAGCCGAAATAAAGAGAGAATTCTGTAAACTCGACATACCTTTTTTTTTGACAGTCTGACAAAGTTATTATCTATCCTCTAGTTCGTAATATATGTTTGAAAACGTCACCAGTCAGACGACGGAATTTGGAAGAAAACTGAAATATATTTGTTTGTAATTTTTTCAAAATATGAGGATTTTATCAACAATAACGTACTTCCCTTTCCCTTATCGGTGTCTACAGACCGACAATTGATCCATCCCTTCTAGATTCTGAGTATTTTAAAATCCATTGAAGAAAAAACTGGGAAAAATGTTCCTACCGTTAAAGTTATAAAAACTTTTTAGTCCAAAATCGTATATCATCGATACATTCTTGAAACCTATTTACATTATGCAAGTTTTTAAGTTGGTAAACACACCTTTCAAAAGCTAAGAAATACTGACAGAAATTAAGTTTAAAAACTGGCAAACTAAAATTTAATCCTAAAGATAAAACTCTCTTCTCTGCGTTAGAAAGATTTTTCTTACTAAAATTGCACACTATTGAGTCACTATTTACTATCAAATTGCTGCGCAAACCAAGTTTGTTCAATTTATCATCCTGTCTACGGCTTGTAGTTAATTTAAACTGTTCTACACGTTTAGTTATAAAATAAATAATATACTTATAATCAATAAAGGACAGAGATAGACGAAGCTGTGAAGCTATTAATTCTCCTACGTACAAACTTTCAAAGTATTTACTACCATTCATAGAACCTATTACAATTAACCAATACAGCATAAAAAACTCATTTGACTTTTCAGATTTCGTCACTTCACTTTCCATTAATGATTGCTATATGGCTAGTTTCGATGTACAGTCCCTATTCACCAATGTCCCTGTTAAAGAAACCTGCAGAATTATTGTTGACAGTCTGTTTTCATCAATAGATCACATGATTGATGGTTTAGATAGATCACAGTTTTCAAAGCTCCTTAATCTGGCTACTGAATAAATAATATACTTATAATAATGAGCTTTACTGTCAAACAGACGGAATGGCGATGGGTTCACCATTAGGCCCGGCTTTCGCTAATTCATTTCTAAGTTTCCATGAACAAATATGGTTAAACGAATGCCCAACTGAATATAAACCAATAACATATAAAAGGTATGTAGATGACTGTTTTTTAGTTTTAAAAATCATAGTAAGCTCATTGTTTCATACTAAACCTCTAACCATCAAATATCTGTTTCACTTATGGATAGGAGATCAAATAATGTACTACCATTTCTAGACGTTTTAATTAAACATTCTGTTAATTTCCTTTTCAATCTTCATAATTAGAAACCCTCTAACCACATTATTAGCAATAAATTTTTAATTTCCTCCCGAAGAAATACATAATTATAATCACTACAATGTAGCTTTTAAGCATTCCATTTTGCACCTCATGGGAAAATTCCATGAAGAAATTGAATATTGAGTAATTTCTAATTTTAATTGTATTCCCTCTAATATATTTCCTAAAATAGTATATAGATTTTTTGAAATAAATTTCGTCCGAGACAGCCTTTCATCGATGTCCCCAAGCAAAGAAAATTATTTTAAAATCCATTTAATTGGAACTATATCTGGGAAACTGACAAAATCTTTAAGCCCTCCTCCACTGCACCGAACATTTCCTTCAACTGAATTTATTTTTATCCCTACCTAATAGTTGAAATTTCTACTTTTTCAGCTTAAGATATTAATCCCTCACAGATTGATGATCCTCTATAGTTACATTTATAAGTTAAACGGGTTGCCCAATGTCCGTTTACGTAGGCAACAGGTCACACTTCATTTGAGGGTTTCAAAGTATTTGGGTTTATCATATAGAACTAAATTTGCCATTGACCACGCCAGAACATTCGCTATCCGATCTCATAGCTTGAAAAATGGCAACTCAATCTCACGAGACAGTTTTAAAATCCTTGCCTCAGCAAGTGACTCCCTTGATAGAAAGATCCTGGAGTTTTATATTTATCATTTGAAACCAGAATAAATAAAGACCAAGTCCTCTATCCAACTTTTTTTACATTAATATTGTTACTGTATGTTCAACATTAATAACAGTAATTATTATTAATTATTATTCTATTTATATTATTATTATTATTATAATATTATTATATTATTTATATGTATTATTATTATTTTTTAATGTTTATTATATCATTATATTATTATTTATTATTAATTAATTATTTTATATTATTATTATTATTATTCTTATTATTATTATTTAATTATTATTATTATATTATTATTAATATTATTATTATCATTATTATATTATTATTATTATTAATTATTAATATATTATTATTATTATATTATATTATTATTATTATTATATTATTATTCATTTGTTTTTTATTTATAGTTATTCATTTTATCTGTTTATTCATATATTTAACATACTGTTTCAAACAATAATTATTTCTGTTTTAACCAACTAAATATATTTATATATATCATTCTCGCTTAACATATATTAAAATTTCGTAACTCAGTACACTTACAAAATTACTTAGATTCTGTCAGTGCGTTTGTTTAAGGTTTTTCTCCTATTTATGTCAATCTGTGATTTTGTGTTCATTTTCATTTATGTGGATTTGGTTTTTAATGTAACTTATTCATAGTGTTATTAATTAATTTG